>SCDZ01000453.1:0-57952 GCA_004143845.1 Drosophila lacertosa | reverse complement strand
TGATATATATATATATATATATATATATATATATATATATATATATATATATATATATATATACCTTCACACACATACATATACATACATACATGTGTATGTGAAAAAGGGCGACTAACCGGGCACTCGAAGTCGAGCAGTTTGTTAAGAGGGGCGCACACAGAGGCGATCATAAACAATCTATACACAATATAAATGACAACAACAAACAGCAGGCAGCAAAAAAAAAATAAAATAAAACAAGTGGGCACGTTGCAGTCGGCATTGAACGACTGCACAATACGCTGTTAAGTACACGAGAAGAAGAAAGAATTTTATCAGCCAAATTTAAGACTGATCAGAACGGCTATAGGCCAAGCAGGGTTTGAACCTAAAGGATACAAATAGTTTCCTTAATTTAATTCAAGCTTTTAATCAAATTAAAAAGATCAATAGCTCTCTTGTACTCACTAATCTACTTCTTTGGTACATTGCGAACAGAGTATAAAGCACAGTCAACAAAGATGAAGAAGAAGCTGAAGAAATTGTTGCCAAAAGGAGAGGAGACAGACATTAACTGAATGTGCAGAAACCAAGCAATGCCAAAAGGCTAAAAGGCTGGCCGGCCAATTCACTGGCTACCGATTAAAACGATGCTAACAACAACAACGACAACGACAACAACGATGACCAACACTTGCAGCGTTGTTTGCTTAATGAAACACACAACAGCGAAAACAACAACTCGACATGAGCACCAAAAACACCTTCAGCAAATACTCGCAAAGCAGGCACAACATAAAAGACAGGCAGCCAGCCAGAAAATGCGGCATATACGACTACTCTATGCTCTGCATAGCATTTAAGTAACTTTAAAACAAGCAACTCTAAAATAAGCAACAGATATGTTGCCCCAAGCCAATTGCATTTAAACAAAATGATATCATGAAATTGAACACTTAAAGAAAGATAAGACTTTGTGAAAATCCATCCGAAAAAAAAGATGTTTGAACTTATTCAAAATATCTGATTTTAATCTACGACACCTTTTTTTTAATTTGGAAAAGTGTACTCTTATCACACATTTTCTAACCATTCAACTAGCCTATAACAACAAATATGTCTAATAATGCTTAAAATAAGTATAAGCCAAATGTTCTTAGTTAAAAAAAAATTAAAAAGCTAAGCTAAGAATTGAAAATCAACTTTCTTATTTGCAATTAACTTTACTTAACTAACTTTAATAAATATACAAGCGGAATTTACACTTCATCTTAAGGAAACATTTTTAATGATTTTGGCCATGTGCCCAACCGTTGACCAGGAAGATAGTGGCCAAGACGCAGCAGGCAGAAACAGAAACAGACACACACACACAACAACAACATTAACAAAAACAACGACTGTCTCCAAGTGGGCTCAAGTACCGCTGCCGACGTTGCTGCCTATGTCCAGTGCATCATTGTACACTGAGCGAAAGGCGGCATTTTTAAGGTTTTAAGTCCTAAATAAAAACAGCTTTTCGGACTGGAATATAGGCGAATCAAGCTGAATTCTTAAAAATTAAATAAGAACGATAACTTTGAATTAAGTGAATGTTAATAATAAAAATAGATTAAGGACTGTACTTGAGATTGAGATTTATTCCAAGGATTCCAAGGGATTTCTTATCTTTAAAATATAATTTTAGTCTGAACCTTCCAGATTGTTTTAGCAGCCTTTGTGCGATCTCTTTCTTCCTGTGTCGAAGGCGCGAGACAAGCAGGCTGGTCAAGACAAAAACGTCAGACGCTGCGGGACGTGTACAAATGTGGGCAGGAGAAGGAAATATGAAGATGGGGCTAAAAGGCAAAAGGGGAGCCGATCAAACGGACAGACGCTGCAGCAGCAGCTACCTCAGAGCAACAGAATTCTGATTACTGATTTTGCGATTGTGTGCAAGGCACAACTGCTGTGTTTGTGTGTGTGTGTGCTGGCTTTATACGATCTCGATCAAGGAGTTTTGCACACCAAGCTACAGGAAGCCCTCAAGTGGCCGGCCGGTCCAACAACAAGGCAAGGTGTCAGCGCTGCCAGCAGCGGCAGCAACTGCGGCACCGGTTCCAGGAGCCACAGTGCAACAGTGTGTGTGCGCGCGCGTGTGTGTGTGTGTGTGTGTGTGCCTACGTTGAACAATGACTTTCACGCTTTTCAAGCGCGCCAAAACGCAAACAACAAAAAGTCAATATAAATATATGTATATATATAAATTTATATATATACATGTATATATATACATGTCTTTTAAACATATGAATTTATGTATTTATGTACACGTACAGGCGAACAAGTGGCGGCTAACATAAACTGCTCATGTCGTTTACACGAGACTATACCAAGAAATAAAACAACAAACGTGCTTAAAACACCAATGATCGACGAGTAGATATCCTGTTCCTAACACAAACACTATTAAAGGACTTTATGCACTTCATATTCAAAATTGTAATATTTTTCATCTGTGTTTGCCATAAGAGAACATTCGTTCTGCCAGATGAACATAAAAAATCACGTTCCTATATCGATTTTTAGCGCTATTAAATAATTGAAAATGTCTATTTAAAGAAAATAATAATGTTTTCCCTGTGTGCTACAAAAGAATATACAAAGTAAAAGTCTCTCACTCGTTTGGTTTAGGATTAAGTTATTCTAATCAAGACTAAATATATATAAATATTTTTGGGCTACATATATCTCCATCTGCGTGTTACATAAACATGCGCAAAATCATTATACCCAGTCACATATCATTGGTACAGGATATTAAGTGGCGCACTTTACTTAAATACCCTACGCGCTACCAAAGGCGATAACAATAAATGCCAATAAACTACAAATACAAACAAACACTTAATAAAAAATCAACGATTTTTAAGTAACAGAAAGATTTTCAAACAAATATCTGTTTGCCTTCTTTAGCAGTGGATTTTGTACAGTGTATTTGTGTGTGCATGTACTTAAGTTTGAGGATCACTTGGTTCAAGCTCAGCTGATTACTTCAGTTTGGCTTGGGAGCTTTTCGCGCTCTCTCGCTCACGCAGGCACAGACAGCGGCGGTCGCAATTACCGCTCAGGGTCGCACTAGCTAAAATAAGAAGCAGCAGGAGAAGTAGAAGCAAAAAGTAAAGGGTTCGATTCGTGGCATTACGTAATTTATCGACAAATCGCCTGCTGTGATTGGCCGCTAGCCGGCTTCGCTTTTGTCGCCACTTTCAGTTTTTCATTTGCTTCCTCTTTATTGTAATTAGCAAGGAAGCTACAGCATTTTCATTAATCTGATCATTATTATTATCATTATCGTTTTCATGATCATAAGAAACGTTCATTGAAATCGCTGTATGGACAATCAAGTAAATGTTGCAACAAGCGCATTTTTTAATTGAACGATCGCCGGGGCCAACAATTGAAATCGATTGATATTAAACCGTTGCAAGCGCGCAACAGCGTTGCAAATTGTTTGTTGTTGCTGTCGTCGTTACTGTTGATTGTACTTTATTTATTTGGAGCTAGTCAATGTTTTTTTTTATATTTTGCCGTCCACTAATTCACAACTTTATTTGTTTATATATGCGAACTATGCCAAATTTATATTTATTGCAAATTTAATTGCTTTGCAAACATTTTAACACACAACAAACAAATTTATTAAAACTAATGCACACACACACACAAATATTATTAAATAAACTTTAAATCAATTTACATTGGCTTAGAGCATTTAGTTAACAGCAACAGAAAAAAATTAAGTTTTGCAAATACGTTTTGCAGCGGACTACGAGCAGTACCGTTCGAAACCGTTGACGAGTATTAACTTTTTGTTGATGTATGGCCGATGAGTGTGACCGGTGCCAACGAAATGACAAAATACTTAAGACAGCTGGATACTTGTGTGTCGCCTGTATATACCAAAATTCTTTTCGTTAGCAGTTCATACTGAGCTTAACAGCTGTTAAAAACGACTATCCTAAAGACTACGCTGTAATCGTTAACTACTGTAAATCTAATAACATGGGTACTGTTAAATTTAGATATTTTAAATATTGAATTTCAAATATGAATTGTTTAATCTGGCTGGTTCCTATTGCTGAAATATCTGAAAAATCCAAATTTAAAAATATTTTCATAAAGGAAAAATACATTTATTTTGTAGCTATTTTTCTTACGAATAAATGTATAACATTTAGTTACAAATACATTTACAATTAAAAATTTCTCTACTTGGTGAAACGAAAGCGCAATTACGACGACAAAATATGAACTAATCAGTTAAGTTAAACATACAATACATGAACATATACAGACGATTAAAAAAATATTTATATATATATATAAAATAAACAAAAACAGAAAAAAAAAACAAAAAAATTATTAGAGATTATTTTTTTAGTTTAGCTTACTCATCAAGTTTTATGCACTTTCTTCTTGTTGTAATATCTTTAAAGTTTCAATATTATTTGTAGTTTTTTTCAAATTTTTTTGTAATTTTTTTCTTTAGGTATTACAAATAGATTACAATTAGATTTACATACATACATAATAAAAAAATTGTGAATTATTAAAACTGGTAACTGATGTTTTTTCTTTGTTTTTGTTGGTTTTTTTTGTTATTTAGTTTTTTTTTTGTTTTTTCTTGAAATATACATCAAAAATTGATAATAGGCACATACAAAGCAATGACTAAATCAGAGATATATCAGATACACATATGCAGCGCAATACATATAGGCATATATATATGTATATAAACATATATACGTGTATACATAGAGCGCACATAGCATTATATGCTGTACATACATAGGTACATACTGTTTTCATTTTATTTTTCTTTATATATATACATAGGAAGGTGTAGTTAGTTTTGGTAGGTTTAAATTTTGATTCAATTTTGTTTGGGCTTAATTTGGTTTTCCCTTTTTTTTTGTTTTGAGGACATAGGCATGTGTATATATATGTATATATATATATAGTTGGCTTTTTGTTGTTGTTGTGTGTGTGTGTGTTTTGTACGTTTTTTTGTGTGTGTGTTTTGCGCATGCAACTTTGCTAGAGTTTCGTTTATAACAATTTTTATAAAGCGTAATATGTAGCTTTTAGTTAAGATACATGAAATACTACTACATATATATACTAAAGACAGTCTTGTTTCTATGTGCGTGTGTGTGTGTGGAAGTGTGTGTGCGAGTGTTTGTGTGTGTAACGCTTTATATGCCAGTCTATATATATATACATATAGGTATATATATATATATATATATAAACTGCACATATAGCGCTGTATATAGCACATACACAGATTGAATATACATAGAAGAATTTTTAAAAATGTTACACTTGCAAATTGTAAGTTTACACATATATAACACATATATATGTATATAAATATATAAGTGTATTTAGGCGAATACATGCAACGGTAGGTATATAAAGTGTGCTGTTGTTGTTGCTGCTGTGTATGTGTATTGTATATATATATATATATATATATATAATATATGTATATTTTAATATATTATACATATGTGTATATAAGGTTTTTTGCTTAGCTTAACTAATGCACACTTTTTGTATAGATTTAAATAGGTTCTTGGCGCTTTTTTTTTTGTTGATCTTGTTGTTTTTGTTTATTCTCTTTTGCTTTTGTAAAGTTTTTTGCATTTAAACGGATACTCTATGCAAGTATATGTATATATATGTATATATGTGTATATAAGTTCTGTATATTTATATAAATAGTTTAGTTTAGTTATGCGCATAAAAGCAATTTGTATTGGCTTTTATTTATTCTTTTGTTTTTATAACTTTTAAAGTTGATTCGTTTAATTGAGTGTTTGTTTTTCTTTTTTGTTTGTTTTTTTTTTAATACATATTCTCGTTTGTAATTTGTGTTTGTTGATATACTCGGTTGTGCATACAGCCGCATTTAGTTTAAACGGTTTGGACCAGAAATATCGTCCATTTAACGCATGCGAGGTGGAGGTAAATTAGCGGTTTTTGGATTTTTCGGGGGGTTTATACAGTTGTTTAGACGCAAACTACTAAAAAGTTGACTAGCTAGCCGTATGCACATTTATTTCAATTATTATTTAACCAATTTGTTGATGTATGTGAGGTTTCGCAACTTATTATTTTTTTCATTTCTTGTTTGTTTTTTTTATTTATCGATTTGGTGTTTCTAGGTGATTGTATACGTTCAACGACTTAGCGTCTATTCAAAAACACATAAAACTTGTAATTTTTTGTTTAACCACTTGGCTCTACATACACGTAAATATTGTTTACATAGTTTGTTTTCTTTTCAATTATTTTTTTTTTTTTTAAATAAAGACGAGTGTTTTGAAAATTCGTTGTTAATACAGTTAGGATCGAAGAATTTTTTCGGAATAATATTTGTGCTGTCAGATATTGTTAGCTATGGTAGATACATATACAATTATATAATTCTTACAATATCCATGCGTGCTTTAATAATTTTTGTTAATTTTTGTTTTTGGTTTTGAACTACATATTCGTATTGCAACTCTGTTGTGGTTATATATATATATATGTTTATACATATATATATATGTACATACATATAGTGTGTTTTTAGGTACATTTTATGTGTACATGCACATATGCAGTTGCATCTGTATAGCTATAAATATTCGCATATACATATATATATATATATATATATATATAACAGTATATATATATGTATATATAGCACATATACGTTTTTCAAAAGAGTAGCGAATGTTCGTACTCAGACCCATTTAGAATCTTTTGCGGCATTTGTTATTTCTAAAAGTTGTAGGCATACGCACAGAGCCGCACACACAAACACACACAAACACGTAGGTGTGTACAAATATGCACTTGTGCGCTTTTTCGGTTTGTATATTAACATTGCACTTTAAATGTAGTTGGTGTTGTTGCGTTTGCAGTTAGCATAAAGACTAATAGTTGACTTGTCGTCGGCCGCGCGGCTTGAGTCGCTCCGATATCTGCCACATCTCCTCTTCGCCCATAAAATCCTTAAAGTTATCGAAAAATCCAATGATGCGCTCGTTTCGCCTGAAAGGATATGCGCTGCAAAAGCAAACAAAGGCAATGTAAACATATATATTATAGATTTTATCAGTGAGTTTACCATTTTTTAAAACGCTTCATATTGACAATAATGTTGTATTGTTGCCAGCGTTTAGAAAAGTTGATGACGCCCTTCGACACATAATCCTGATTGCCGACATGCACAAAGGTCAGATCCTGTAGTACCAGACCGCTGCAAACGCATTTAAAATTAAAAACATTTTAACAAACTATATACAAATCTATCGAGTTATTTTCTCTTACATGTAGGGTATGCATGGTGGATTTGTTTCGGCCAGCGCTTGACGATATGCACGAAAACTGGAGCTCGAATCGATGAGCGCACAAAAGGAGCGTACCTCTTCAGTAATGCCCTTTTGCCATTCCAATCTGTTAAGTAGAGTTTTTAGTAAATGGGTATAATGGAAATGAATCAATTATGTTGAACGTTACCTGCGTATGGGGCCCGAATCAAGCGCTGACAGTAGCGCCAGATATGAGTTGTAATTGTTCATTTTACGTAAGTGTTTCATGATTTTTATAAATTTATTAACATGTTTTTCACGCTCTTTGGCGTCCTGAAGACGCAGTATTTTAGAGCGCGCCCAATAGGACATTTTGTTGAAGTGCTCGGTGAACTTGTTGAGATTTGGAGACTTCTCCTCGCACTGATCTTTGGCAAATAATAATACTTCCGGTATTTCGATTTTTTGAAACAGCTCCGCATCGAGCAGCGTCATCTGCTCGGCTATTTCCAATGACTTCAAGTCGAGTAGACTGGGTTGATTCGTATTGCTGCCGCCGCCAAGTTGATCGGGCACAAATGCATATCCCCTTTGATCCTTATAGAGTGTAACTTTCTCTACGAACTTGTTGCGCAGCAGCTTGGCCAAATACAGCTGGCCGGAGCAGACCAGCTGGTAAACAAACTCCACCAGCAAACTAAGCAGCTGGCTCGTCAGATCTGTTGAACTACACACGAGAAAAATGGGTTTACGTATTATTAAGTAAGAAATAAATTATTTTTTACTTAATTTTTTAAATTTTTATTTGAGCAGCAAAATTAGCGAAGGACGGTTTAAACGAAACGGTTGATCTTCGATTAAGATATACCAAAATGCTAGTATTTTTTTGTCAGACAACTTTTCGATAAGTGTTGCAACAGCTTAAGCTGAGCTATGTTTAATATTGTAAATATAGATTGGTGTAAATGTTTTACAACGAGCTAATCAATTTATATTATTATTCAGAAATAATAATTTTAATACATTGAATAGGATTTACTGTAGCACAAACTGCATTTCTTTGTAAGCCGTTATCAAGCCGCTGTTATCGATAATTTCGCAGCTTAAATTTTTAAAGTATAAAAAAAGAATTATTGGTCACACTTACGTCAGATCGTTGACAACCCGTACCAGCAGCGAGAAGGTCTCCTTTGCAGCCTTCTGCTTCTGATCGTGCACCTGACAGAAGAAGTATGTGTAGCGATGGGTCAGCTTCTCGATCACATCGATCGGCTGGATGAAGGTGCGAAAGGTGGTAATGAAGGCCTCGCTGAATGCTGCACCAACGAAATGAACAACAAATGGTTTTGGGTTTAGGACATGTTTGCGGACAGTGCGTGATGAATTATGCTTAGGATTATGACTATGGTTTCGACTGTGATGCCTACCATTATCAGCGACCTTCTGGACGCGACTGGCGTGCACGATCAGGGCATCGATGTAGCCGCCCTTCACCTCGGGTCCATCCTCGTCCTTCTTTTTGAGTATTAGGTATGGCGTTATGTCGATTTCCTCGAGCATATTTGGCAAATTATTATCCACAACTTCCTCTTCTTCTTCCTCCCCCTCCTCCTCGTCGCCGACTATCCTCTCCACCTCCTCGTCTTCCTCTACAGGCAACACCAGCTCGCTGGGCAACGATTTCCGCAACTCCTGGCGTCCCTCATCGTGCTCTACAACGCTGGTGTCCTGCAATTTGGGTGTGCTAATGGGTGTCAACTGCTCACCACCCACTGTTCCAGCAGGCGTTGCCGTTTCGCTGGGCAGCTGATGAGAGTGAAAATAAAAGGTGCTGCCGCCGGCAGCGCTAACATTTTCATTACTATCGACGACAGCCGCAACAGTGGTCGTCGCCTCCACATCCGAGACTTGGGACACATCGTTGAGCTCCTCGCAGACAGTTGTCATGCGGCTGTTCCGTTGAGCAGCGTCGCCTAGCAATGGCTTTGGACTGGCTGGTGGTGTTGTGATAATGGCTGGTGGAATTGCTGTTGTTGTTGTTGTTGACGGCTTGCGCTGCTTGTAATTCTTGGGCGGCAGCGCCGGTGGTGTCTCCAGCTCCGGTGACAGATCCTTGCTAACGGGCATTATACTACAAGCAAAAAGAAAGTTTTATTTAAATGACTCAATTCGAACTATGATTCACTTACTTCATTGTCTGACTGTGCGACATATTGCGACTAATGTTGTAGGTGTGCATCGTGTGGCGATGCTGTTCCACAGAGTGCGAATTGGCCGAGCAGATCTCCATGTAGGCCAGAACTGATTTGGTCGGAAGGCAGGGGCAAGTGAGAGAGCGAGAGAGAGAGAAAAATAAAAGTCATTTTAGTGCACCTGCAAAACTAATTAAAAAAAGGTAAATCAAAAATAAAGCAAGCGCAACAGCGAACAGCGCGTTCAAGCTGACAACAGTTTCAATCAATGACTACGGATCTGCGCTCCATTTGGTCCCATGTTCCCCATTCAAGTGGGCGCTAAATCGTAAAGCGGCACAAATTGCAGCTGAAACACATTTGGACCATAGAAAAAAGAACTTGGCAATATAACTTTTGGCTAAATAAAAAGGGTTGGCGTTCAGAGTTCTTTACAAACTAGAGGCACAGCTGTTAAAACACGACATTATAGTTCCTTAATTCGCAATTAATTTTTTTTTTTTTGCTGAACACTTAATCTCATAGCCAGAAATTAGTTGAAACCGAATAAGTAACATTTCAAAGAAGGTCCAATAGGAACTTTAGCTTTAAATTATTCAAGGCATTTTTAACAACAATTTCAATAACAGAAGTTAAAGTCTGGAGAATAAAAACATAATGCTCCAAGAACGAACAATCGCCTAGATTAAAAAAACACACAAAAAACGCAGGTAATTCCAAGGCGGAGGCGCAACACAACAGCAACAGCGTTAGGGAGCATAGGCAACTGGATACCCTTCCCGATGCTTATATAGGACAACCAAAATAATTAAAAAAAATCCTTTAAATAACTAAAAAAAAATTAATTATATTGGACGTAAAATTTCTAGTTACTTAAATTTATTTTCAAAATTCATTAATTTTTTTTTAATGAAACGTTTTGTTACGTTTTATTTGAAAGTAGTTTTAGTTTTCAATTATTATTATATATTCTTAGAAAGAGACATTGAAAGATAACTATGCTTTTTAGTTTATTTTGTTAAGGGTTTTATTAATAAAACTCTTGCTACTGAAACATAAAAACTTAATTTTTATGAATTTGGGTACTCATTAATAATAAAAAAGTTTGTCACGTTCAAACTATTTCTTGTATTTGAATAATACGTTTTAAATACTTTTGTTTTCAAGCAAGTTTTCCCTAAAAATTGAAATAAAATAGTAAAACGTGAGCTTTAACTGTTTCATATACTCTAAATGATTTAATTTTTTCTCGATTGGCAAGGATATGCAGCAGCTTCGAAGCTGGCCGAAGCGTAATCAATGCAAAAACACAAGCGTAGCTTGAGGATAAACGAACAAGGGGATGAAATTTTATAAAAATGTGAATAAAAGAAAAAATAACCAAACAATAACAAAACGTGGCGAACAGAGCAGCGAAACTTACCCGAGAATGCGACACTCTGAAACACTAGATGTTGATTGGAACGATAATTTAGATGGGTTAGAGTTTTGCGTACAACAATTTGGCAAGGTTTTTTTTTGTATTGCTCAGTGGTGAGTTTTCGAGTGCTATAAATAAAAGTTTTTGCTACAAATTCTTAACTGCCTACTTTAAAAAAAAAAACAAAAAACAAATATCTATGCATATATGTACACTCAGAGAAAAATTAGCTCTAATGATGAGCTAAACAACATTTTTTTGTATTTCAAATATAAAATAATTCAAATTGTATATGATTCGATTAAGTAAATGTTGCCAGATATGAACAAAAGTTAAAAAAAAACCTAAAATTGTTTTTTAATATTAAATTCTATACTCTAGCTTCATATTTTGAAGTTTTTAATATTTTTGAAAATCTCATTATTGCACAATTAAAGAAAGTTGGTTTTTTTCGCTGAGTGTAACTACATATATTATAATGATGATCTTGTTGCTGATTGTTGTTGTTCTTGTTGGGTGGTTGGTTGATTGATTTGTTGTTGTTGTTGTTGGCTGATTGTTGTCGTTATTTTGTTGTACTTGTTGCTGCCTGTTGATGCTGTTGTTTTTGTTGTTGCTCGTCTGGGGGAGGAGGACGGGGATTTGCGGGATTTGCATTTGTTGCTCAACAGGTTTTCGTTTTTTGTTGAAATGGATTTCGGTTTTGGGCATACAATTTTGTTTCGTGTATTGCGTGTCCTTGTTGTTAATGAATGCGAAACAACAAAGCAAAACAAAACGCAAAACCAAACAAAAGTAAGAAAAAGAGTCATGGAAAATGACTGAAGAAATTGTGTTTCTGTGATTATTGTGATAACTGTGTGTGGCGTATGTGTGTGGAGTAAAATGGCTTTACAGGTTTAAAACACACTCACACACACAGCCTCGCACAATTAAAATTAGAGCTTACACAAATGAAACAAAAGATCTTTGCAAACTCACCGCTTGGCATTGCCTGTAGCGACACCTGGCGTACAAGTTTACAAACAAAATAAATACATGCAATACAAATTGTTACGCACACACACATTTATATATAAATATATATACACATATGTATACACCAATGCAGTTTGTTTGACACAAAATCATAGAAAAAGAGAGAAAAACAAAAAGAAACGAAAATAAATAACTGTGCGCATTTGGCAATAGCACTTACTGTGCTTTTTCTTCATAGGCAGCGGCGGTGGCTTGTCCAAGTGCCGATCGAAGGCGCCGCTGCTGCTGCTTGGCAAGTTGGCGCTGCGTGGTGGTTCCATTAAGCTGTGGTGCTTCGAATGCCATTCTTGCAGCTGTGTCGTCGATGAATGGTGTTGCGGCTGATGTGGCGAAAGTTGCCGCATCTCTGGCATTTCACTGCAATAGGAAAGAAACAAATATTCAAATGAGTAGGTGTTCAATTACAAGTTTCGTTAAGTTAAGTTTAATTGCGTTAAGTGCACGTTGATCGTTGAGTTTAGTTGGCTTCAGTGCTGACAAACGTAACGACACGTAACGAAACGTAGCGTAATGTGACGACGTGACGTGACGTTGGATTATACATTTTAAGTATGACTTTTAAAACATTGTCATAGTATGTAACTAAAACTTATGAATTCAACGTACAAAATACAATCGTCCAGCTCATCCATGACTGCGTCAAGGCGCGAGATTCCTACACCACGCTGCTGGGTCTTTGGGGGCAACGCTGGCGCTAGCTCCGGCGAGGAGCAATCGCTGCCTAACGTTAAAAATTGTTCGCTGGCAAATGTTGTTGCTGTTGCCATTGCGGTTGCTGTTGACGCCGATGTTGCTGTCGTGTTGCTGCAGCTGCTGCTGCTGGTAATGTGACGCTGCATCTGCGATTGCGTTTGGCTTATCTGCTGATACTCGCCGCTGCTGTGGCTGCGGCTAGCCGTTGTTGCCGTGGTTGTTGTCGATGACGCCGATGTCGTCTCGCTGATGCCAAATGCAATTTCGGAGTTGCTGCTCGACGACTTCGTCGAGGATTGCACACTGTGCTCCGAGGAGCGCTTTGAGACGCTTTGCGTCGATGTACGCAATGACATCATTGAGACGAAACCTGCACATAAGGAAAACAAAGCTCAAATTAATCAATTACGATCACTGCAAGTCTCAAAATGGCAGAAACAAAAAGCAACATTAAATCAATGGCTGATAAAAAAACTCAACTACAATGGCAATTAACAAAATAAATATCTATGCGAAATGACACACAAAAATGCATATATACATATATTACACATTTATATATATGTAGTTACAGCTATAAATATAAATATGTATATACAATAGACTGGTTAACATTTGGAAAGTAAGTTCAACCTCAAATCAACTGCAATAAAAAACCATCAGAAAGAATATATCCATATATTCAGTGTGCTCAAGATTAACTTTCAGCAACTGTTTAAAACTTCTAATAAATATTTCTGATTTATTGCCTTGATATCAAATTTAATATTTAAAATAAGAAATTGAAAAACTTATTTGGTACTGCTTTGTCTATTATTTAGATGCGTACTATAATAAAAACGGTAAATAGTTATGAAAACATTTTTATCGTTCCGTAGTAAAAATTTGTAAGCACAAAAACTTTTGACTACATAAAACCTATTTCCAAGAAGAACCAGTCTTAAACACTTAGAGAAGCTGATTAATTAAGCATTGAACAAAAGATATAGAAGAAATTGCCTGAAATACCCGATTCATTTGAATGTCGATTGTTGGTTAGGGCTGCGGCTGCTTTGCGCAATTCCGTGTTGGCTTCGATGGCGCTAGAAACGGAGCCGGAACCGGTGACGGAACCGGAAACGGAACCGGAGCCAGCGCTGACAGCCGGCAGGGCCGGGGTCACCTGAGCACTGGCCAGGGCTGCCTCCTGTGACTGCGCAGCGACAACAGCAGCTGGTGTCTCTGCCGGGCGCAATCCAATTGGAGAAATTGAGCTACAGTTAGGGTTTGTCGCTACCGGGTACTTACTGTAACTGATCAGCTTGTCCACATCCTCGTCAAGCTGCTGCTGATGGTGTAACTGCCGCACCGGCGGCTTCTGCAACTGTTCCTCCTCCTCGCGTGAGTGATTCAGGGCCGAGTCAAATGAGCATTGGCTGTTCTCGTCCGGTGAACGTGAGCGTACTGAGAGGCTGCAAAGGAGAAAGTTAAATGAGTCAGAAAATAGCCGAGATCATAGGGCAAGAGTGAGTGTAACTAGAGTGTAGATAAGCAAGTGCATGAGACGAGTGATCGTTGTTTAAGGTGAAGTTTAAAACCGATAACTAACCGATCGACGCCATAATTGAGCAGCGAGAAATTCGAGCTGCAATCCAAATCCGAGTTAAGACTAATGTTGTGCGACTGCGCGTAGGGGAGCGGACTGTTCGCCTGCGAAGAGTGGCTGGTGGTATTTGTGTTGGCGTTTACATTGGCCAGCTGCGACTGTGGCTGGCTGCGGCGTTTCGGCGGCAACGGCGGCGGATTGCTTGCCCGGTTGGGCAACGGCGGCTTTGGCGGCGGACTCGTGTCGCGTAAGATGCTCTCCGTGCTGTGCGAGCCTCGCATGGGATTCGAATTGCTCTGCGCTAATATGTCGCGTTCCTTGGGCGTCAGCGCGATGTCCGGCAACGAGGTGCGCTGCGCCACAGCGGCCGCTGCTGCATCGGCGGCCGTACGTAGAGCCATTGCACTGCTGGCGGCGGTTACGGCGCCCATGATGTCGGCGGCGGCACCGATGCCACCCAGGCCGCCAGGACCGATGCTGCCACCGCCACCGCTGTAACGGAACGCGCCCTGATCCTGCTCCTTGAGCTTGCCCTGTGCCAGTGTGACCAGATTCTGCAAACGAAAAAAAGCCATTTTAACTGTGCTTTTGAATTGGATTTGCATTTTTGGCCTGTGTTGGATAACTTACGCGCACTGCATCCTCGAGCAGATCGATAACCTCGCGCACATTCTCATTGCTGAGCGCGACACACTCGCCACTCCTCTCGCTGAGCATCACCTCGTCGCACAGCTTGATCAACTTGCCCAGCGACTGGTAGACCTGCTGTGTGGCCGAGCTCATGATGGCACTGTTCTCGTTCAGCGTATACGACTGAATGACTGCAATGATATTAATTGAGGTTAGGTTTTTTTTACTTATGCAACGCTCGAATTTTAAACTTTTGTTTAAACTCTTAACACAACCAGTCAACGATGTGGAAAAGCTTAAAGGAGAGTTTAAGTCAGCACATAGACAAAGTCTTAAGTGGTAGAAAAAAGATATCTATAGGTCGAAAACTAGTATAAAACAATAAGCTTATAAGCTTGTTGTTGAGTCTTGATCAAAGATATCCCACTAGTATTAGTATTATTCCGTAGTGCTTGACTAAGAAAAATGTATTCAAAGCTTCCTTATACTTAAATAATTTTCTCTTGGCAAATTTGCAATTATTTGGGTTCGAACCCAGGCTTAGTTTAAAAATGTGGTGTTTATCTAAGTTTATATTTAGAAATATATATAGAATAGGACTACAAAGAAACAGCTAGTTTAAAAATTGTAAGTTGTAAACATGGTTTTGTTTAAAATTGAAAAGAATTTAAAGTGCGAGTTTATACAAAGTTTTAAGCCAGCCACAATATTTATAGCGTTTGAACTTACCGGAATACATACTGGCGATGGTCTCCAGTATTACAGTGCCATTGCCGGGCAGCACCTCCAGTTTCTTCTTTAGAATGACATCGCGAAAGTGTTTGAGCGCATTCGAGATGTCCTTGACGTGCGTTTCCAGGGTCTGGGTGGAACGCTGCATCTCCTCGGTGGTGGGTGGCGGTTTGGCGGCATGCTTGTTGCGCGGACTGTGCGGCGAATGCGAGCGTCCCAGTGTGTTGTTGGTGGTGCGCATTAGCGAGATTTTCTCGATCAGGTCGTCCTTAAAGGAGCGCGCCCGTCGCGCCAACTTTGTACCCTTCAAGCTATTCTTGTGACCCGACGAGCCTGATGAACCCGATCCGCTCGTATTGGCGCCGGGCGGTGCCGGCGGCACGCCCCCTTTTCCAATCTGCTGCTGATGGTGGTGATGATGATGCTGATTATGCTGATGGTGTGGTGTTGTCGGCGGCGGCGGCGTTGACGATGAGCTGGAGGTGATGCCGGCGTAGGTGCTGCTGCTGCTGCTATTTATGCTGCTCTTGCAGCTGCTGCTGCACCCACCGACCCCGCCCCCCGCACAGTTGTTGGGCGTTGATGGAGAACTGATGCTGCCGTCTATAAAATAAAACAAATAAACACAATTACATTTTATTCAATTAGTAAACATTAAATTAATTATTTATATTATTCATTTAATTCGCTGTGACTAACCAATGGTCATTTAAGAAGGCTATTCACGCATTCATAAATCACGACACAAGCGATGTGATTCAGATACTGTATACTCTAATAAATGAAGCACCCATCGAATAGCAAGCCAAACGGTTCGCGAACCGCTCCTCGGTTCCGCAACACACGTTCCGCACACACTTCATATTGATAAAGAAGGCAGCACAATTGTCTTTTAGAGATTACTTTTTATATATGTATGTACATATGTATATACATATATTTAGATGCACATATGTAATATAAATTTCTTTACTATGGCATAAAGTTAATACTTAAATTGTACTTGTCGAATTCTTTTAGTGGGTATTATTTGGGTAAGTGTGCGGATTTTTTGGTATTTATAAGTGAGATTTGTTTTTTATTTTCTTAAAAAAATATAACGAAAATATAAAGTAAAGTGAATGTTTTAAAGTGCGACTACAGGGTATCTTTTAACCGAACAAACCCAATCTTATCGGCTATTCTAGTAAATACAATTACTTCTAATTACGTTTCACAAGCCATTCTTATTCAAATTTTTTGTTTTTTGTAAATTATTATCGCAAATTATTTTAGGTACTTTTACGCAATTTCCGAATTTCAATGGGATTCATTCATAAAAACATCGAGTGCGCTCACAACTTGGCTAAATACCTAAAGATAACTGAATAACACAAATAAATATATATATATATGTATATATACATATATAATATAAATAAAGATACACTCAGAAAACCATGATGTTATTTATAAAAGTTTTTAGCGAAAAATAATTTTATTTACTTTAATATTAATTTAATTACTTTTTTTAAAAATGTAAAGCATTTTTTTATAATCTACATTGAATTTTAATTTTTTATGAATAAATAAAACCAAACAACTTTATTTAAGTATAAATACCTATTGGAACTTTTAACATAAAGTTTATTTTATTATTTATTATTAGTTTATTTAAGTTTTCTTCTGGCAGTTTTGCAATGATTTTTAACGTGTCTATATCAATTTAAGAACTTTATGATAAATAACAAAATTTTGATTTTTCTCTCAGTATTAACATATACAAATGTACATTAATTTATCCACATATTTTGAGATTTTTGTTTTTGGTTTTTCCAACTTTTGCTTTTGACTTTCGCTGAGGCCAATATGCATACATACATATGTATATATTACATACTATATAAATATATAGATTTGCATATAGTGTATATATATGAACTTGTCGGATATATAGACATGGATGTTTTGTGTCGAAGACCTTCACGTGTCGCTTTTTAGCATATTCACGAAAATTTCGAATATATATATTTATTTTATACATATGCATATAAATTCACATTCATAGCCCGCATCTGATGTGTGTTGTTTATTTGATGCTTGTTTTAAATCGCCAATAAAAGCGATGGAAATCAAATGAGCAATGTTGAAAGAGACCGAGAAAGATTTGCTAAAAAGAAAGCCTTACGGATAACAAGCCGAAGACTTGATGCTCTGTGAAAATGTGACGATTGAATCTTGGTTAAACACATATTTCAACTATAGACAACAATGTTTTCAAGTCAACAGCTCTCAGCACTTTTTAATCGAGCAAAACTACTATCGATAACTTATCGGTCTATTGCATGATTTCTTTTGTTTTAAATTTTTGCGATAGCTAAAATGTTTACAGTTGCATTTAATAAATAAAATAGTGGAAACATAGCAAATTTATAGATTGCGTTCACACTTGAAATAATTGTATATTGGTTTATCAATCATATTAATATGTTAAAACCAATTAAGCATAGTTTTTATCAACAAACTATTGGACGTATTTTAGTTGCTGCATTTAAGTTTAAGTCGATATGGACAGTTATCGATAAACACATTCTAGTTTTCCTAATGCTCATTTTTTGATTAAAAACAATCGATACAAATAAAATTAAAAAAAATTAGACTTTAATAATTGGTTTGGTTTCTTTTGCAATGCCCCAACTAATATGCCCGACTTTTAGAGGGCATTGGCACATGTGCCGCTAGTGTTTTGCATGATGAACGACGGCAGCCAAACGGCAAACGAGCCAAAATGCCAAACGGTAAACCAAGCACAGCCGCCCACCCAACAACAATAACTACGACAACAATACGTTAATAGAGGGCGGTGGGCTGAACCAGGTGCAAGCGTGTGTGTGTTAGAGTGTGTATGTGTGTGTGTGTGTGTGTGGCAGCTTTCACTTACAAAGCAACACATTCTTGACCAGCAGATACGGCGATGTCGGTGTCAATGATGTGCTCGTTGTGCATAAATATGGCGTTGTTGGTGTTAATGTTGTTGTTGCTGCTGGTGCCGCTGTTGTTGTTGTTGTTGTTGTTGATAATGCCAAACGTGGCAATTTTTTATTTTTGCGCCGCCTGTGGAATTTGATGTCATGCAGCGTGGTTTTATTGTTGCTGCTGTTGTTATCGTTGTTGCTGTTGTTGTTGTTATCGCGCTTTGACCACAGCGGCACTCGCTGCTTTGCCTGATCATCGTTAAGCAGCTGGTGCTGCTGCTGCTGCTGCTGCCGATGATGATGCTGATGATCATTATCATCTTCTGCCGCCGGCTGTTTAACTGTATACGAATAGAAACGCCAGCGTTCGGCAAGCGCGCAGTCGCTCAAGAAAGATTCATCAAATTGCGGCATTTTATGATTACATAACAACAACAACAGCAACAGCAACAACTAGTACACATAACACGTCGTTTGATAATCTCATATATATACACACGATATATAAATATATATATATATATTTATATATGTATAGAGGCAAATGTTGCGTTACATTCACAGCACTTTATGAGCTTTTAAGTATCTGTATTTGCTTGCGAATCTCTTTTTTTTTTTTGAATGGTTTTGGCACTTTTGAAGTGTAATTGTGCTGCGGCTTTTGTTGTGTTTGCCAATTAAATAAATCACAAATTATTATATTTAGACAAGACGCGGGCTGCTGCTGATGTTGCTGTCGTCAGCGTTGTCGTCTGGAAAGCGCACTGAACTATGAAAATCCGCAAACGGCAAAACGGCAATCGCCAGTTGCCAGTTGCCAGCAGCAGCAGCCAGTCCGCCAGGTCCGCTAACCAGCCATTAAACAGCAACAACAACAACAACAACAACCGCAACAACACAGAGAGCAACGTATAACAGCGCATCAAATGGCACTCGCTCCCAACAACTTGACTAGAGACTTGCTCGCAACAACAAGAACAACAACAACCACAACAGCAGCAACAGCAGCAACATCAGCAACTAGCCATGTCCAGCAGCAGCAGCAGCAACAACAACAACAACAAGAGCAGCATTCACACTCACTTAACATTCACTGATAGACAAACAACATTTTGGCTCAGCTCTCCAAGTTGCTTTTGCTCTCTGTTATCATTTGGCTAACGACTCTCTCTGTCTCTCTCCTGATCTCTTTTCCTCTTTCTTTTTGTCTTTTTTTCTCTGGCTCATTAATGTGGTTTATTTTTTTATTTTGTGTCGCAGACTAGCGTGACTATTTATAATACCCTATGAAGTAAAGCATTGGGCGAATGGAAAGTGTTTTACAGTTAACAAGCTATAAATTTATATATATTCCTGATCAGCAGTTAAAGTTAACATTAGTTTTTCAATTGATATAATTGTTTAAAAATAAAGGTTGACATTTGATTTTTAAATTCATATTAAATATTCTTCAACTTTTCTTAAACAATTTCGAATTTTCCAAATAAAATCGGGATTCAAATTTAATTAAAAATCTCAAGAAATATTAAAAATTGTTATTTAATACTTTTGGTTGTTTTTTAAATAAAATTGTTCTTGAAGTACGTTATTTAAAAATCTCTTGTTGCAAATAAGAAAATATACAATTATTTATATTTGTATTATGTTATTTACGTTTTTTTTGTCTTGTGCCTTGTCAACTGTTTATTATAGTGAATAAATAAATAAACAAATTATAGTTTATTGCATTCCCCAAAGTTGTTCACAAATTAGAATTGATTGCATTAGCGAGTGTATTTTTGTACATATACAAATGTGTATGTATATAATTTATAAATAACAAGTTCATTATACTTGTAATAAAGTTTATAAATAAATGTGTCTATGTCTATACATAGATGTTGACCATTATCAGCTCGACGATTGCTGCGATTTATTCTATACTCTATATAAACCTATAAAATTAATTATACTCTTTACTTTGTCGCTTTAAATTAGTTGTGAGTGCATATAAGCAAGATAAATATGTTATATGTGTTAATTTAAGACAGAATAGACACATATTAAGCTCAACAGGGTATTTAATATTTGCGTATTTTTAACAAACCTTTTATTTTGTTTATATTTTTTCTTTGTGTTTTTAGCCCTGAGGCCCGGCAATATGCTCGGGTTTTTTTTCTTTTCTTCTCTTTAATTTGCAAAGTGGCGCGCGATCGTGACTTGCCTTGAAATCAGCTTATGGCAGCTGACTTATGGAAGTTGAAGGCGCCGCAAAAAAAAAAAAACAAAAAAAAATAACAGAAATGTGAAAAAGAAACAGTACACAAGCCTAGGTATATGCCCCCTCCAAATTGTACTCGAAAAAATCTCTGTTGAAGTTAAAGAAAAAGTGAAATTACGTGTTTTAACCGCAGGGAGCTGTAAATGTTGCGGCGCAGCAGCTGCTGCTGCTAATGCTTAATATGAGTGCATAATATTTTTTTAGACAATCCAATCAATAATAATAATAATAAATATATATAAAAAACGAATATATAAATATAAACACCCTAGGAATTCATATGGTTGAGTAAGCGGGAATTGATATTAAAATCGTCTATAAATAAATCAATTGCCAAACGACATAAATAAACGAATAAATAAAATATAAGAAATTTGCTGTAGTTTAAAAAGGTTCGTAAAAAAATATAATACTATAAACTGTTCGACTAAGGCAAGGTAAAAAAAATTATATAAGCAACAGTATAATATAATAACTTAATAATGTGAGCGAATTTATAAATTTATAAAAGCCATCCATATATATATTAATAGGTTATATAAATAAATAAATAAAAAACAAAAATAATTCGAAAACTTATTGTAGCTTTGAATTCAACAGAATTTTTGAAATAAATTAACACAAGCCCAAAACATTTCATACAAATAATTGTACCAAAAATTTTACTCAGATTCAACGTAAAATAATAATACTGCAAAAAATGGCTTTGTCAGATAGACAATTTATAAATCCTTTTGTTAAATATTGGCTAACTAATCTTATTTTTATGTGAAAAATGTTCGTGGCTAACTGTACAGCATAACTTTTTGCGGAAATTTCAGTTTAAAAGCTAAAATTATTTTTAACAAATTCGCTTGAAATACCAAAACATAAAGCATCAACTTTATGTTCACAGAAATAAAGATTAGTAATATTAAACTCATTTAAACTGAAACTTATCGTAATTAGCTTTTAAAATGATGTATTAAATTTGTTTACTTCAGCTGCGATATAAATGCAAATAATACACACCCGAAATGAGATTTATGTAAAGTAAAGTAAAACTTAAAGAATTTGATTTAAAAATGAGTAATTTATTTTCAATTTTGAATTGTTTGCTTTCTAACTGTTACCATCAGCGGTTTGATTAGCTTCACCATAATTTGGTAAGTCTTTGTAAAAGATCAAATTACCCAATTTTCGAGTCACTTTTAGTGCTTGCAGGGTATAGTAATAATAGTAAAGACAACCTTAAGCAACAAAATGAATTATTTGAAAATAAGTTATTACATGGAGCTATGCAATCTGAGCAAAAAATAGTGTAAATATTATTAAATTACAGTTTAAAACAAATTAAGTAAAAGAGTACTGACAAGAGTTGGCAATTTGTGGCGATCATAAATCATAAAATCGAATTACAGTTAAATAAAAATATATGTACATATTTATATTTGTTTATTTTTTTGAGGGTAACCAGAACCGAACTTGGCATCGATTCGTGGCTTAGGAAATTGGATCGGCGACGCGGGACGGGTTCGACCAGTCTGTTGTGTTTGGCATTAAACAGGTGAGATTATGGATTCTAGTTTTTTTCGGGGCGATGCCAGCAATTTGGCACACCCGACGATCATAATGAAGATGTGTTGATCAATAAACTCGATGATCAACAAATTGTGTTGTTTTTGTGTTTGCCGTCATTTGTCTATGCAAAAGCTAAGCTGGCCAATATTTGCAAATGGCCTCCAGCTGAAGTGGCCAACAAGATTCAAGTCGACCGACTGACCGATCGATCGCTTGAGCTTCATCAACCAGTTTAGATGAACAAGGAAAGAGAGTGCAGAGTGCAGACAGAGAGTGAGAGAGAGAAAGAAAAAGAGAGTGCGAGAGAGCTAAAGAGCACAACGAACAGCGCGCTTGCAATGTTTGCGAAATGCAAAATGAAAACAAAACGAAAACCCAAAAAGTGCGAGCGAGCGAGCGATCAAGTGCTGTGCGAACGAGCGGGAGAGCAAATGCAAGTGCCCCAAAACGAATAGGAAAAAACAAAGACCAGCGGACAGCTGGGGAATTTGTGGAATGTGAAGTGTTCGTGTATGTGTTCGTGTTTGTGTATGTGTGTGTGTGTTATGTGTTATGCTTTCTAACTGCGAACAACGCGATTCGCGCTTGGCGATTAGCAATCGGCGATAATCAACGCAGTCCCAAACAATGCGAACGGTAGTAACCAAAAATAAAACAAAGCTAGTTACTGTTTATGTGCTGCACAAGCCACAGCTCGACCGGCGTATACCCTGTACAAAGTTTCTGGTTAATGAGTGTCTTTAATATTTATAAGTATAATATTAAAGATTAATTACTTATATATTTTAACCTATACCTATACTACTATATTATTAATAATAAGAGTGCCAAATTCGATCATTATATCTTTTGTGAACGATAAACTTCTATGAGTTAGGAGGCTAATAAAACATACAGTCTATTATTAGTTGTCTAAGTTGATAACTGATTTGAATTTTGTTTAAACAACTATCCCTTTTGTCAACGTTTATATAATGTTATATAAATTATTTAAACTTTCATTAATTATCTATATTAAAGGCCTTTTACGTTTTC
Organism: Drosophila lacertosa; assembly: GCA_004143845.1. Taxonomy (NCBI): domain Eukaryota; kingdom Metazoa; phylum Arthropoda; class Insecta; order Diptera; family Drosophilidae; genus Drosophila; species Drosophila lacertosa. Next base: position 34,516 of record SCDZ01000453.1, on the reverse strand, counting down.
TACTTAATGATCATTGCTAATAGTTGGGACAACTGAAATGGTAAAACTTCTCTTCAAAAGCGAATACGCCACAAAGTATGCAATAAACATAATGCACAACTTGTCCTCTATAAGTTATTAAATTCCAACGCAATGTTGTTATTTAACAAGTTACCGCAATCTTTCAAAACAACAAAATGTCCTACAACAGACACTTTTCGTTTACATTTCAACATTAAACAAATATAACGTATACGCCCCATTGAGCGCTGCTTAGGGGGCATAAAACGCAACTACATCAACTACATCAGACATGACATAATCTCTGTTGTTGACGAGTCAACACCAAAAAACAAAAAAAAAACCATCAAGAGAGGAAAGAAGAAGACGAAAAGACAGCACGACAAACAAATCGTTAAATTTGTCATAAACAAAAAGAAAAAATGAAACAAGAGAAAAACTGACACAACTTTTTGACTCGACACAGTTCAATGATCATGGCACGTTCTCATGCTCTACACACAAACACACACACACACACGTGGATTACACATGCTGTGTAGGGCTGAATTTGACCCTGTCGCACACACACACACTCACACACATACACATCTATTTGGAATGACGTCATCGCAGGTGCGGTCATCATGCAGGCATTCAATGAATTCAATTGGCAGCCAAATTCCGCGCCCCCTTAGGCACACACACACATATATGTATATACATATATATATATATATTTACTCATATACACTCTTACACATACACTGTCAATTGCATTTATTAAATCTAAAGAACATTACAGTTCATAGTTCGCCATACTCTGCTAAGACTTTTAATCCAAAAACTAGGCAATGAATCGTTTAAAATACATAAATAAAAATGTGTATTTAATAATTATTTGTTTATTAGCATTTAATATTGCCCAAAGCATACATTTTAATTGTATTTTCCATTTAATATGCAAATAATAAATTGTGTTTTTACTTCTTATATATATTTTTTTTACTTTTTATTACTTTAAAATTGTTGAATTTGTTTAACAGTGAAGAATTGTAATATAGGTATTTATTAAGCAAATGAACTAGTAAAATATTAGCTATTTTCCAAGCATAATAAAAGAAACACAAGCACGCACGACTTATGTATACCCTTCATGGCTTAAAGCAAATCGTTATTGGTATTTTAAGTGTTTAAGTATTTCAATTATTTTCGACCTAAAATCACTTTTTAATAATGTTTAATATTTCTGCATAAAATCGTGTCAGCTCGGGTCACGAAGAAATTAACGACTTTGTAACTTTAATACAGCCTGAATTAAAAACCAATACACCCTCAATTCGCATTGCGAACAGTGCAACTGACAATATTATAAATTCGACGTGAATGACAAATAATTATTCATACTTCAAATATGAGTCTTTCACTTTTGGCTGATTCGTCACGGTTCAATTATTTTTATAGGCAATCCAGCTCTTAAAACTCAGCTCGAAAATATTTGTTTTTAATACTTTTTGTACTTCTTTGATGTTTTTGGCATTCACTGGGAAACGGCGACAAAAAAACTTTTCATTTAACACTTGACTAAATTTTTTTGTAATTTTCTTTTCTCTTTTTTTTTTGGAATTTTTTGGGCAACTTTTTGGAACTTTGTTGAGATGTCTTTTTTGCTCGTTTTTTGCGTTTCTGTGTTTGCCGGGCAACGGTTAGGTAACTTTTGAGCACAGAGCCGCCTCATAATTAATAAAGCGCTATATGAGCAGCAAAAATAACAAAAACAATCGAAGAGAAAAACGAAAAACAGAAAAAAATACGAGTGAAATAACAACAACAACGAAGAGAAGAAGTAGAAAAGAACTCGGAAGGCAAACGAAAATGAAACTATATTCAGAGCCTACGAATGAGAGACTATATATGTATATATACATATATAGGAGACATGAAAGCAAAAACCAAACCTAGAAATAAGTAATTGTGGCATATGTCAAGATGACCGGCCAAAAGATACCCGGCAATTCGAAACGCACTTAGATAATGTTATAACGTGATATCTCTTGCTTTTACAAACTCTGAAACAAGCTTATTATATTTGAATTTGGTATCGATATTTAGAAATGTTATCAAATAAATTGAAAGTTATTATTAATCCAGCTAATTCTGATAATACTGCACTCTTTGGGTTCAATAATCTATGAAATATGATTTTTTTAAAAATACCACACTGAAAATCGATAGTTATCGTTTGGCAGTAAATTGGATAAGTTGTACAAAAATATGATTTGTTTACTAATATATTTATGTAACCAATTCGTAGTATCTCTGATATGGTGAGGTTCTTGCAAAACAAGTGCTTATTGGCTGACCTGTTTGTATTGTTGAAAAATGTACTTTAAGGGTTTTTAATATGCTCTCATCAGTCTCTCCTTTAACAATTTATAACTGTTACACCCTTTTTAAGCACTTGCATTGAGTACAGGGCATCAAAAAGAGAGGCCTACAGCAAATTGAATGACTAAAACTGTTTGTCTGATTGTGTGTGAGAGAGAAAGAGTGTATGTGTGTGTGTGTGAGTGGTTGTGGGTGTGCGTGTGTATCTCTTGGTGGATTGCGCGTCACCCACAACAACAATAACAACAACAACAATAGAGACAAGAGCTATGACGTCGAGCGCTCAGAGCCATGTTGTATATTACGATTGTGACCGTCATCAATTCAAACACGAGCAAACTAAAGCAAACACCAAAAGCCCCAACGCAGCCCACGAACAACTTGACATCTTATCAGAGACGCGCACAGTGGTTAAAAGCTCATTTGCATACGCTTTAACAGTTGGTCGAACATAAATATTTCATATATTTTTTTGCCCACACGAACTTCAACTTTCAAAGATAGTTTACATTTTTTATGCAACACCACCTCGTTCCAGGTGCCAGCTTTTGTTTATGTTTTAATAAATAAAAAATAGGTAAAAAGTTTAAAAAAGAAAACCTCAGGTGGTGAAAGAAAATTTCATTGAGTGAGCACCTGTCAATAAACAATCACAGAAATAAGCTTAACAGTTTCGTAGACTTAATGTGTTTTTCAACTTTAAGGCAAAATGATTCAAGGAATACAATAAATGTAATCAATGGTTCAAAAAATTCTTTTTCAATGCTTTATTTTGCTACAATTCCAGAAACTTTTGCTCTTCTTAGTTATATGTTGACTTGGGATTCAAAATTAAACCAACAAGTAAGAAATTATTCTAAGAATTGTTATTCAATAGCTCATTTTGATGCATTTCAAGGGAATTCAAGCATCTTCAGTTAGTTACAAGTTAAGCTGGGATTAAGCACATAACTAACTTTACTAAGAAATGTTATTCGATGTTTCAGCTTCAATGCATTTCCAAGAATTTGAAATCCTTTCAAAAGTCTAAATCATGTTACAACAATTTAACAACTTAAAATACATTTTGTAGACATTTTTAGCCCAACTGCATTTAAATTAAATGTTAACTTGCCTAAAGTATAAAATTCCGTATCAATTATTTAAATGTAAGTTAAGTAGTCGAGTTTAGCCAAAGACACTAATTGTTTGCTTTTTGGTCAATTGAAACGAGCTGAGGACGTGCAGGCTAATGGTCATAATAAAACACCTTGTAAAAAATGTTGTTTAATTTGGCCAACTCTTGGCCAAAAATGTTAAATGCTCGCTCGTTGCCAAAAGGGCGTAACAATTTTTACAGACACAACAACGTAAAGTTGGCTGCCTTTCTGCCCCTTAACTCGTTAGCGAAAAAAACATAGAGTAATGAAAGTTGTTTGCCTACCGAAAAGAAAAGAAAAGAAAAGAAAACTTAAAGCCAGAAGAAAGCACCAGGCCCAATGTTGGACAATGGACAAACCAAAAATATGTTCAGTATATATATATATATATATGTACATATAACTCTGAAGTGTGCAACTACGTGAAAAGCGGTCGAGCACAGCAAAGAAGGGGGCGGGGCGGAGGGGGCGTGGCAGGTGGGTAACAAACAATTATGACATAGTTGGTTGGTCGCTTAAAGCCACATTCAGTCGGAGCCTACAACAAAACCAAACGCTGGGCAGTAACTAGACATGAAAATGAAATCTATAGGAAAGCAAAAGTGCTCAATGAATGTGTATGTGTGTGTGTGTGTGTGAGTGTGTGTATTGTGCGAGACGAGCAAGTGAAATGCATAAAGTAAAAAACAGCAAACTTCAGTGAAGCGCGCACAACTTGGAAATACCTTACAACATGCATTAATTTATTGATTTATTTCATTAAATCATTTTTTTATTTAATTATTAAAAAAAACCTAATTCTATATATGTATATATATACATATATATGTATATATACATACATATTTATTTATGTTATTTTTTTTATTTTATATAGATTTGTTTATTTTTAATTGCATTATATTTTTTTTCTATTTGTTAAATTTAATTTTAACAATTTTTTCTACTTTTTTATTTATTTTAATTTGATTTGTTTTATTTATTTTAATTTCTGTTTATTTGGTTTTTCCATTTTTTTTTTTTGTATACATTTTCCATTTATTTTATTTAATTATTTCCTTTTCTGTTCATTTTGCATTTCCATTTAATTTTCAATTTGTGCGCATTATAAAGAAGAGATGCAAATAAAATTGAATTATGATATTTTCCGTTTTTGTTCTATTTTTTCCAACTGTTATCGAGAAAAAAACTGACACTGAAAAAGTTCTGCGCAAAATTTAAGCATGAACAACTAATTAAAAAGTTTATTTTTTTTTTTTGCTACTGCAACATGTGCAGTATCACTTTTAATGATGCATTGGAAATGTAGATTAGGGTTAAAGCATTTATTTCATTTATGCATTCATTTGTGTGGGCGAACAAATGTTCTTGTGTATGTGTACATATATATTAAACTTAAATCTGGAAAGTGGTTAGAATGAAGACTGGTGGCTAAAAGAAAAAATTTGTGTATAATATATACTATAACTTTTTAAAGTCACCATTTATGACGTCCTTTCTAAAGTGGGCTGTTGGGTATAAGAAATGTATAAACCATAATTCATGAAGAGCGTGAACGAGTCAAGAGGCGCCTGCCCCCACACAATCAAGTTGACAACAGACGACATATGACACACGCACAATACACACACAAACACACACACACAGTTAAGCAGGGCTTTCCCTTTCCCAATGTGGCCCGACCAAATGCGCCCAGTTTGCGGTAAAATACGGCAACAACAATTTAGCATTGGCATTGAGATTTTCACTAGTTTCTCCAACTGCAGTTCTTAATGTGGGTGTTTACCGGGAAATCAAATGGCAGTTGATTAATACTGAGAAAATACAACGTGCCCACAACAATATTGGCCAGCAACCAAAGGCAGAGAGCACACAGAGAATTTGAATTCAATTTTAATTAAGCTGACCAAACTATGCAGCTTTGGTTTATGGAGAATTTTCAATTAATAAGCCTTCATCAAGATGAGCGTTTAATTAACTTTGAGGAATGCGCATGCAAGTCATAAACAATAATCAGCGAAATTTAGTTATGCTTAAGCCCTGCTTAACTTTCGATATCCTTGCTGATTATTTTATTGCACTTTGTTTAAGAGTTGTGCGCTTTAAGTTGACCTACATTTAATTTAGCTGATATTATTAGGAAATGCATTCTTTTATATTTAATGTTATATGCATCGAGTTCAATTTTTGTTGAGTAGGAATTCGTGGAAAATTCAACTACGACTAGTACAACAACTACTATGATTTGTATGGCTATAGAAGGAGGAACACAATAAATTCTGTTTAAAGTCCGACAATTTCATTTGATTGGACAATATTAATGGGAAAATGCTCAACATCTATCAGGAAATTCGCTTGCTTTGCCGGACAACGGGGATAGAACTACGTCAAAGTCAAAATGAAAACCAAATTCTTGCAGGATAACAGCGACAGCAGCATAGTATTATATTCTTATTCCTGGAAATTTTGGTACATTTTCAATAATCTATCAACTACAAACTACGCATTACGGCAAATTGGATTTTGCGTTATTTAATATTGAAGGCTGTCAATTCTACTGTGCACAAAATTTTCCACGAATCGAGCACAAATATTTTGTTTTACTTCCAGGTAGTGGGCACAAAAACGATGTTTTACTTGCAGGTAGTGAACACAAACTTTATGTTGTGTATTTTAATAGAATATGAATTTAATTTGTCGTTTATTAAAACTAACTTAATTGGTATTTGGTTTTATATGCACTTACCAAATTCAATCGACAATGCAATAGCAAAGAAAACAGATATTTACAGCATTTCTGAGATTTGACATAAAGGGCAAATGTTTGTTAATTGAGTTTCGGGAAAACTCTTTTGTGCATTACCTTTACAAGTAAATACAGGATCTGTGTTTTAAGCTTTAATAGCGAGTATTTCATATCATTTTCCATGACCTTTACCAGGAGTTTAATAATTTTGTCGAGTGTCTATCAGAAAAAGGATTTCAACAATTAGTTCTGTACGAGCTGGCTTTGAACATACCAGACAAATATTCTACAAGTGTTTTCTATACCCTGTACGCATTTCGATGGGGTAAGCAGGGGATATAATGATTATATGGCCATTATTAAAAGAAATTTAAAGATGCTCTTCACAAATATTTCTATTTATTTCATAAAGATAGGAACACAACCTTTTGTACACAGGGTATCAACCCAGTCGAGCACTGCCAACTAAAGCACTCTGTGCCACTTGTCCCATTCTATTGTTGACAAATTCTGTCAACAGCTTTTGCACTTTGCCATCGACGACAATATTTGCCAAATGATGATGAATGAATGGTGAATGAATAACTCTGAGTGGCTTTGAATATGCCTGTGAATGTCAGCACGTCAAAGTGTTAGACTGTTAGCCAACATAATAGAATAATGGTTGGTACATAAGTTGATGTATGGATGCGACAGCGAGTGTGTTTTGATGACAGGTGATGGGGACCATGCCACGCCCCCCGTCGGACCCCTTATCGGCCCCTTGTCCGTGTCAATTTCTAGACAGCCTCTTGACATGCGCATTAGAAAGTGCAGTGAAAGCTGACAAAACTGACAAAACTGCTCAATCAACAACAGCAACAATTAAACAAAAACCCTTTTCATGCATTCACCCAACACTCAAACCATATATTCATGAGTATATTCAAACAAGAAGCGTGCCTATTAATGAATGCATATTTGGTTTTATTTATTTATTTTTTTGTTTGGCGGTGAAATGCCAAAAATTTTACGCTAACAAATTTGTAAATCGATTAGATTAGTTAAGATAAGATTAAATAATGAAACTTTCTTTGACGTTATCGAAATAAACTAAGTAAATGAACTCAACAAGTAGATACCCCGGCAATAGTCAAGTTTATATTGAATACCTGTTGTTTAATTAAAACAAGTTAGAAGATCGGTTCAAGAAATATACCCACTTTCAATAGTTGCAGGGTATTATTGATATGCGCGCATATCGGGCAGACATTAATTGCCCACCCTAACGGACATACTTATAACAATTGGCAATTGTTATATATGTTTTTTTTTTTATTGAGACAGCATCCGGTTCCACTTCCAGCCCATTGAGCATTATCACAAGTTTGCACTGCTCATTCAGCTGTGAGTGCAAAACAAATTGATCAATTGAGTGAGTGTCCCCCATTGCCCCCTCCCTCCCTCCCTCTCTCGCTGCCCACGCCCCCTTCCGCGAGGCCGCCCAATATTCAGCGATTGCTCATGTATACAATTGAACTATTAGATAGCAAATAAATAATCGGCTTTTTATACATATGTAGATGTAGCAGCCGTTATTGCCCGGTTTTGCGCGGCATAAATGGATTTCATTTCGATTTCACTTTTTGTTAACCAAGCTTCAAATTCGTTATTTACAAGTTCTGCCTTAGCATTTTAAACATATCATTGTAATAGAGTTTGAGTCGAATTAAAAAGGAACTGGTTCCAGACATATTTTTTTTGCCTGTACAGGTAGATTCTTATCGATAAACTAGGTCGGATTCATATGAATTTTTTTACATTTTTCTAATATTAGGCAACTATATTTTCACACTAAGCAATTAAAAGAAACCCCATTTTAAAACAACATAAACAACTTCTCTTAGCTCTTCACTTGTCGGCTCGGCGTTGATCATCAATCAGTTTGTCAATCAATCAATATCGATAACAATGTTCACACATATATGAGTATATATATACGCGGCTCTTTAATTAATTATTAAATAATTAAGTGCATCCACTTGGCAAGAAATACTTTTGTGCACGCACGTGCCTATTTATCGTATGGCAATAATTATTTGCTTATCGAAACAGGCGCTTATCGATCAGCAGCTCAGCTGTCAAGGTCAGAATAATTACGCGACGTTTTCATTCAATTAAATCCAGCTTGTGAAAACACCGATTACAACTTATCGGTACAACTCTCCACCCCCAACCACATACACAAACATACGCGCGTGTTCACACCCATAAAAATTCTCACGTTCACTCTCTTCTTATTGAGATACATACGCATGCTGACAGTTCCGTTATTTCGGTGCTCGTATGCTGCTTCTGTCGCTGCTGGCGTCGCATCGTCGGCGCTGGCAGCTCGATTGAACGGACGCGGTTTCCGTTTTTGAAAGCGCAAGCGCAACTCCGTGTTTAAAACGCGCATCTTGCACACCTTGCAAAATTCCCGTTTCCTTATTCTCTTCTCTTCTTTGGCGTTGCCAATGAAATACAATATTTGCTTGCACTTTTCAACACTAGGCGGCTTGACAGGCATCAAACAATGCGCAATCGATTTGCAAACGTTATCGGAACTAATCTATTGTTCACATTTGGTTCACAGCAAAAAAAATCAAACATATGCAAAACTTGCAATTGGAACAAACGCATCAACAACAACAATTTTCTATCGAAACTAATGCAGTGTTCACGTTGACATGCTGCTTGTAAAAAATATAAAAAAAAAAAACAAAAGAAAACGTAGAAAAATTATGCAAATCGATCGTCGCCACCCCTACTCTCTGCGTATACTATTCGATGATATCACCCCGAGGCGGGGTTGAGAGCGCGAACGCGCGCCTTAATTTTGCATTTTTTTTCCTTTATTAAGTAAGTTTTTATTTAATTTTCTGTTTGCCACCGTCGTACTGTATTGAATTCTTTTCGCGTGCGAGTAGCTGAATCGACTCGACCGACTGCCTATGTTTACTAACCGAGCCCCAGCTCAGAGCTGCCAACGGCGAGCGTGCTGAGCGGCGAGCGATTGACGCTTGACGCTAGCTAGCGCTTGACGCCGGCGCCGCAGCTTTTTTTTACAATCTAATCGCGCAACGCAACGCGGCCCACGGCCCGCTGAGCAGCAGCGGCGGCGGTAACAATAACAACAACATTTGCACTTTCAATGAACTACTCTCTTTTGCCCTAAACGTGTGTGCTTTTGCTTGTGTGTATGTGTGTGTGTGTTGTGAGTGATGCGACGCTTTGTTGTCTGTCGCTGCAGCAGCTGCCGCTGTGCCTGTTGTTACACACTTACAGAAAAGCAGGGTATTAAGGTATTATTATTATATATGTAACACATTTAAAGCCGAAGACAACAGCTTTACAGTAAAGTAAAACACACCAGAATTTTAATTAATACACATTACATAGAAAATGTTTATTATTATTATTGTTTATATATTATTACGATAATATAAAATCAACATGAGGTTAAGCGCCATTGACGAAAGCCAATCCAATTTACGATATTTAATTTGGTGAAGAGAAAACATATTAATTACGTAGAATTTCCGTTTAATTTGAATAAATATCTGAGCGATATAATAAAGGTCCATCGGAACAATTAATTAATATTTAATTTGTCAAAATACAAATGCCAATAAAAATCTATCTATTTTTTTATATGTCTCTAGCCACTCACAGACTTTTATGGATTAATTTAGATTTGAAAAAATTAGAAGCAGACAAAACGACGGACATAATAACTTGGCAAATGAACAAAATTATTTACTTTTGCAATTAAATGGAGCGTAACTAATATCTTAACTAAATTATTCAATTGTTCACACAAATTTTCATTTAAGACAAAAAAAAAGTAGATGCGTCATTCAACTTATAACTATATACATATAAAAGTCGGTTATATCGCATCACTTTATTACGTAGCCACATTAGTGGCACAAAATTGTATTTTACTAATAAAACAGCTACACTTTTTAATTTAAAAAAATTGATCACCATTTTTTATAAACTGCAACTTTCAATCCTATTTTATTAAACGAGGTGCTCATTTTAAAGTTTTGAACAACTTTTAATAATTTTTAATATTAAAAATGAGAGTATTTTCAATTTTGTTTTGACTTCACGTAAAAAAATATATAAAAAACTTATATGTGCCAATTTGGAAGAACACTGAAATTATGTTGGGATTTAATTAAAAATTTAGTTTTGCTCTTTTATTGAAAGTTCCATTTATTGACAATTTTTTTCGGTATTTAAAGTTTTCGTATATTTATTTTCACCTTTTTAAACACAAACGTAGAATAAAAATCTGTATAGTCATTTTAAATATTGCTTAGATTTGCGTTTTTAAAAACTAGTTTTTAATTGTTTTACTTAACTTTTTTAAATGTTGGTTTTATGTATTTTACTCAACTTGAAAAAAAATATACAGTTATTGAACTTCTGTATGTTATTTGAGATTTTTTTTAATAAAATTAAATTTTTTTTTATTTAAACGCATAATTCACACGATTTTCTAAAAAGTTCCATTTTAACCCTTGAAAGTTGAACTTACTTTATCAAAAAACTTTTAAAATAATTGCTCTTAAATTTTGAGTGGTGACTGTACAAATAATATGCAAATGTCATGGGTCAAAAACTGGTCAAAAAAGAGTTATTTTTACACAAAACTTATAAGTTTAAGTTAAATTTCACTAAGAAATTTCTAAGAGCAGTGTTTGAATTTTACTGAAAAATATCGAAGAGACTTCTCGAAAGATCACGCTGAAAATATATATAGTATATAAAATGCCCCGAAAAACCCCAAATTTTGAACAAATCGATTTTTTTTTCGAAAAATCTGAATTTCACAGCAAGTTCTTCAAGCTAAAAGTTAAAGTTCAAGCAATGCGACAGGCAGTTAAACTGTGTTAGGACACTTTTTAAGCTAAATTTTGACAAAGTTAAAAAAAAAACACTGTAAACAGAGTATTCGAGCAGTCGTTTGCAACCGATTGACACTTGTTGTATTCGCTGTCGCCGCATTATCACACACATAATACAAAAAATGCGACTGCTTATCAAATCTAAAATAAAGTACTTACTTTTTGCAAGCCGTCGCTGCGGCTGCGAACGTCTCAGACTTTGCACTGACAATGAAAAAACGCGCGCAAAAAAGGCTTCGACAAAAGCTCTCGGCTTCAAAGCTGCCCCGCCGAGCTATGGGCAAAAAAAGGGAAAAGCTTTTGCGTACGGTTCACTCGTCCAGGCAACCATGCACTCTGCAGTCTGCTCGCTGTGGGTGGGTGTGCTTTTTCGGGGGTGGTGGTTAGCTTCAACAGGAAGCTACTAAGATATCGAAAAAAACAGTTGTCACTCACTTTACTGGGAACCACTCAAGTGGTGAAAACATTGACAAATATTCAAAAGTTTCAGTTCTTATATTAACAGTATAACTATTTTAATAATTGTTTTAACTACCTTTTTATCGAATCGTTTAAATTATGTAATTAAATGAAGTAATTAAATTCGTATTTGTAAGTTATTGATAACGTTTATTGCTCATTAATTGAAAGTTGATTTTGAAAATTTATGTTATATAAAATATTATATAATAACTTTTGCTAATTGGAAATCTTTTTTACAGAAAGTTTTTAAAAAAACAGATTGAACTAAGCGGTAAACAAAATATAAAGGATATTTTTATTTCTTACAGTGCCTCCTTTTACTGCACGTTTATAATGTATTGCGAATAGTCAAGTCGAGTGTTCACTTTAATTAAGAGTTAACAAGTGAAGAGTTGAAAGCTTTCCCCCTACATACATATGCATATATACACACACACAAATATATATATATATATAGATGTTTATATTGCGTATTTATTTAGACGGTGCGTTTAGCTTGTAAACACGACAGCAACAAATCGTCTGGCTAAAAGCTCAACGGTGTGGGCCGACCGGCTAAAGTGTTGAGTGCGCTCCAGGGAGCTTTCACTGTACGCGTAATGACCTTGAGAGCGTGCTTGTTGAGGAAGAATATTTTGACTTGTTGTTGAACACACACTGCTTGACGCTTTGCGCTTTGCGCTTTTATCACTCAACTGATAAGCTCTGATTATGAATTTTCATTGTGCGATAAATATTAAATTAAGCTTGTAAATTTGTTTGTTCATTTGTTTGTTTGTTTTTCTTTGAATTTGTTGTGCCAGGTATTAGCCGCAACGCATTAGTTAAATAATCTGGCAACGTTAAGTGCTTGTCTCCACTCTCACACACACTACCACACACAGAGCTGCCTGCCTTGCCGGCCGACGGTGAATTTTTCGAGCTAGATATGGGCGCAGGACGTTTAATCCTCCACATAATTTTTAGAAAGAAAAAATTTTGAAATTGTAGTTTTATGAGAACGAATATAACGTAAAAGAGAGTTGCCAAATTATATAATTTAAAAATACGGAATTTAATAATATAAAACTAATCCAAAATATGTTAAAATTTTGTTTAAAATTCAAATAAACATATATTATTTAAGAATAGAGAAAAACAACAAAACAGGAATATTTTATTACTATTTAAAATTATAAATTACCAAAATTAAAGAAATTGTAACTGCTCAAAAATAATAGTCTCATCGAAGTCGATGTTTAAGTTACGTGCCCATCTTTATAAATATTTTTTAGACAGCCACAATTTGAAGCTTTGATATATTGACCCAGGTCAACAAAATGTTTTGGCAGCAAACAAACAAAAAACAAAATGAAACAGGGAAAATTGAAAAAAAAAAACATAACGAAAAGTGCCCGCTAAGCTGCCCGGCTCCACCCACTGTTTGCGAAAGCTCAGCGCAGCTGCAAGCTTTAAGCCGCTGCGCCTAAAATATATACATACAAACACACATACATAGATACTAATCGGCGCGAGTGTGACTTTCAGGACCAATGGAAAAACATTGAATAAGATTTTCCACTGAATTCGCAATTAGTGCAAATTTAAATTCGGGGAATCGTGCCTTTGCATCCTTTCAATTGAATTTAATGACCACCACTGGGCAACCAATCAGACGTCAAGGCAGACCGCATACACAGTGAGTGCGAGCAAGCGAGCTAATGGGAGAGGAAGTTGGCCAGTGCGTGAGTGAGTAGCAACGAGCGAGGGCGAGGTATTAAAATAAAATGCAGCCTCAGGAGTTTCTGGATGTGGGCGACGGGGCAATGAGCACAGATGTGCTGAGGGGTGGGGGGCATTTGACTGCTTCTGTACAGTGGGCACAAGCACACACGAACACGCAGGCAGCCCAAATGTTTTGTTACTTCACTTTGAACACTCTTCCGCAGCGCATGCACTAAAAATAGACATGTTGATAAACCAACGGTATAAACCGAGTGCACATTTTGGGGCAACGAAGACGCCAAAAACGATCGTGCGTGTGCCTGTGTATGTGTTTGGGTGGGTGGCGGTAATTAACGAACAGGATTTGGACTTTTCCGTTCTTGTTGCTATTGACTCTGCTTACGCTCTTTGTGAATCACTGGTACTTTGTTGAAAGGAGTTAACGGTCACTTAGAAACATGCTCACGCACACGCACATATACACACAAGCGTCTGTGTTGGTGTGCGTGTATGTGTGTATAGACAGCTTAGTTGCTGCAGGTGTTGGGCAATAACAAAAAGAGTTCTGGCGCGGCAATATTTGGATATCGTAATTGATTTGATGACTTACCCATTTTGTGCAAGACGTTCATTTTGGCTGCTGCCGTTGTTGTTGTTGCTGCTGCTGCTGGCCAGCGCCGCGCCGAGTCGTTGCCTTCTGCAGCCGCACACCGAAATTATACGCATACGCACACGCACACATACGCCAATTCACAACACATACACATAAGCGCGCACACACAAGCAGGGGCACACACACGCACACCCGCAAAGCCAAAGGCGCTCGCCCGTTTAACGTTCACGTTACGTTCGCGCTATCACAATGAGCAATTCGGCTGCGACGGCTTCGCGTTTGACATTAACTTTAACATCGCAATGCAATCAATTTAATTGAACATCATTTAATAAATAAATAAAAAAAATAATACAGTTTGCTGCAGCAGTTAGGGCAGCAAAGCAATCGATGGCACTATCGTTTTGCGCTACTATCGATAAAGATGTAAGAGCAGTTGAGTCATAATTGCGTTGCAGCCCTGCGTTTGGGCGCATTGCGATTCATCGAAGTGGCAGCACTGCCCGTATGCGGTAATAGCAAGTTTTAAATTATTAACAAATACAAATAATACAAAAAATATGTAAATGTTTCTTCAATAATATATTCAACTTTACATAGCCTTTAAATATGTAACGTTAATAGGGTCTCATCATAATCATAATCTAAAGTCGCCTCAAACGTCAAAAATGTTTGGAAGCAAATTTTTATAGCAAACAAAAAAATACTGAAAGCAGTAATGTAACCTTTAAACTTTTCGATAAGCCTTTTAACAAACGGTCTTAGTCTGAATATGCTTGTTGCACTTGATTGTTAAGAAAACGGCGCATGTAATGCCAACTTATTTATAAAACAAGATAATATAATTAATATTATTATAGTCAAAATTTAATTACATTTTACCTTAATTTATATACAATAATTTTTGGCGCCCATCTGTGCTAAGTAACAGCTCAAAAGCATTATCTCACAACACAGATTTAGGCCCATCTCTTAATAATCGGCAATCGGGTCGAAATCGATACATCGATGTATCCAGCAGTCAAGTAACATCGACTCATCGATGTCTGTGTTAAACAGCGGGCAATACAGCACCGAAAAAAGCCGATGCAACATTTTATACAAAAAAAAATTAAAAGAAATTGTGCAGTTGCAGTGAGACTGGTGTAAAAGGGCGTGCCGAAAATAAGTGTGTGAGTGCTATATGTTTTTCCTGTGCGCCGTGCTATGATTTACTTTAGTTCCATTGCTTCAAATACATTGTTTAATTATTGTCCACAAATTGTATGTGTGCAATATTTCAATTTTGCATATTTGCATGTGTGTGTGTGCGAGAGTGTGTGTCTGTATGTGAGTGTGTGTGCGTGTGAATGAATCGGGTGCAAAACTGCTCCTTTGTTTGCCCAGAACGTAGCGTCGGCTCAGCTTCGCTTTTGTTGTTGTTGTAGTTGTAGTTGGCGCTGCCAGCGGCGCCAGTGTTAAAAAAGGGTGTGTGCCGGCTGAGAAAAAAAAAACAACAAACAAGCCAGCGAAAAAAACCAGCAGCAGCTCCTTTTACACCACATCCGTTATGTGTTTTCTATTTTTTCCATTGTTTTTTTGCTGTGCATAAACAACGACTAATTAATTGCACGCATTTGGCTGAAAAGGAGAAAAACACAAGTAGAAAGTAACAAGATGTAAAGTGCATGACAAACGCTGGCAAAGAAAAATGTCAATAAATGCATATATGCAACAACAAACACGTAACGGAACCACTACCACCACCAGGAGGCCACTTGTGCTCTGCCTCCTTCACTCGACGCGGCCAACCCGCTCGCTCTCTCTCTCTCTTTCCAGCTACTTGCTTTGTACGGTGGTGGAAGGAATAAGAAAAAAAAAAACAGTAGCAAAGCGTTGCCGGCGCGTTGCCGGTGCCGGTGTTGCCACCCACCCCCAACAAAGTTTCTTACGGCTGCAACCGCATACAAACACACACTCACATACACTTATAGCACCCCGTCTTCAACAAAGAGAGACCCCCAGACTCACACACACATGAGCGCAGTTTTGCGCTTGCTTGCCCGCTTACTCATTTGCTTCCTTTTGTAGCCCGCTCACTTTCTCACTCTTGGAGCGCACTCGCTTCTTCTTTCTCTCTTACTCCTGCCCACAGCTGCAGCACGGATGCTGCTGTCTCCCGCTGGCTGCTCTCCTGCAGGTTGCGCTCTGTGCACTTGTGCACTTGTTACTGCTATTGCTTCTTCTTCGTTTTCTTCAATTCCCTTCTCTGCTAGTGTCCGCGCTGCCTTTGCCGCTGCCACCCAACTTCCGCCCAGTTGCGCGCAGTTTTCTTTTCATACATATTGTGTGTTTTTTCCATTTTTTTTTCTAAATCACTTGACCCGATTACCTGGTGGCTGCACCACCACCACCACCATCCGCAGTCGCAGCAGCAGCAGGCTGGCCGCGTCAACAGCCAATGATGGTCATTTGTTTTGCCGCTTTCTAACGAACCAGTTGAATTTGCGCACGCGTCGTCAAGTGAGCGCAACCGTGTCTCCTCTTCTTCCTCCTTCTCCTCTTGTTGTTGCTGCCGTTGCTTGTTGTTGCTTTTGTCTTTGGCAATACATTTAGCTCCAGTTGCCGTCTGATTGTTGTTGTTGTTGGCCACTGGCTGCACTTGAATTTATCCGCTAGCCGCGGCTCGACGCAAATAAACAAAAAAAAACCAATAAAAAACTAGAAAAAACTAAAATAAAGAAAATAGCGCTTGGCCAACAGTTTGTAGGCACTTGCTAACTTGAGTCTTCGGCGTTTGCATTTATAAGGTGTATGTGTGTGTGAGCTTGTGTGTGTCGGAAACTCGAAAAAGCCAAATTTTCGAGCCAAGAGTGAACCATCAATTACAAAAAAAAGAAAAGGCTGAAAAGCTTAAACAGTGCTTTAACGATAATGTGACTTCAATTCATTTATTATATTAAATAATTAAAAAAAAAAAATTTTATTTTAATGTAATTTTAAATTTTTTTGCACAGTGCAAAATTGTATTTAAAAGCAAAAATTTTTTCTTGTGTTTTAAAGAAAATTAAATGCTTTTTACTTTCGGTGAATTTTTTTTCAATTGGAATGTAAACATTTCCTTTTATTTCTACAGCTGCATAAAATTCAATTAAAAACAATTTTTTTGTTGTGTTAAAAGAAACTTATAAAACATATAAGGTAAAGTTAATATACTTTTTTGGAATTAATTTATAATCATTTTTTATTTCTGTGCTTTAGAATTAAAAATTAAAATGAAAAGTTAATATATTTTGTATTAAATGAAGAAAGAAAAGTAAACAAATCAGGTAAAGAATATTTAAGTTAATATAGATTGTATGAATTACGTTTTAAAGGAAATGTATTTAACATTTGTAAATAATTCCCTCAACTTTGCCTATAAAAATTATTTATAAGTTTAAAACAAAAGAATTTTAAGTATAGCATTCTTTTACAGTGAATACCGTTTTTTTTTTATTATTTTCAGATTTACATGTACTATTGTATATATACTACTATAAAAAACTTCTCAAATCATGCTTAAAATATCATTTTAAATTTGCGCATGAATCATTTTTTAACGATTAGTGCTCAAAAGCAATTATATGCCCGTTAGTGATTTAATCGGACTTCAAGCGGAACTAAGTGCGCTTAAAACTGTTAACTTCCACTTTATAATATATGATAAACTCATTTTATGTATGTATATATATTTCAAACAATCATACATACAAAAAATAGTTAAAACTTAGCTGAAAATGAAATATTTATTATTAAGCAATACACATATATATTTATGTTTATTCCTATTTGCTTAATAATAAATTTTTTATTTTATTTATATTATTTATTTTTATTTTGCAACTCCAACACATTAAAACCGCAAATTAAAAACGCTGATATGAAATACAAGCAGAAGTTACTTACTGTTTTACGAGGCGTGGCACTTGTTTATAGCACGCACTCAAAGGCGCTTACAAGTGGCCAACACATGATTAGCACCATTTTTCTTAGCTACAAAAGCTTTACACAAACACACAAAAAGGACAACAAAACGAAAGCGCAACAAAACGAATATACATATTCATATGCATACCTGCATGTGTGCATGTGTGTGCGTAAGCGTTTTGTATGTGTGTACTTTAAGCTTATCCGGCATCTCTGTGCGACAATCGACATCGTCAATCGTAAATCGGCATTTGGCATTCTCCTCGCATCGCAAAACGCAATTGTTGCTGTTTGTTTTGTGCTTTCTCTTTTCATGCGACAAACAAGACAACTCACACATTCACACACACAAAGTCCTCAATAATTGTAGCCAAGTGCAGCTACAACAACAGCAACATTAGCAGACAGACGAGTCCAAGTCCAAGTTGTTGTCCATTTCCATTTCCATTCTTCAAGTTTCTGTGTATGGCCCGTTTGTTGTTGCTACTGCTGCTGCTGTCTCAAATGTTGTGAGTAATGCGGCTTGAGTGTGGGCGTGTCAGGCATTCATCATCAACATCATATCGCAGAACTGCTTATCAATTGATATGTATGCGTGTGTGCGTGTTTGTTGCGTGCAGTGATGCCCTCTTTGCAAAAATAAATAGCTAGTTTTATGTCCAATAAGTAACATATTTAGAAAAAACCTTATTAAATGTTTAGAAGTTTTCTTAAAAATTTTAATAGAAATTCATCGATTAAACCAATTTTAAACCTAGTGGCATCTATAAAGTTAAATCACAGTTCTCAAAAATGTTTGCATTAGAATTGGCTAAATATAGCTTTTCTTATTTTTAGAACTCATGCGATTGTTTGAGTATTTGTAAATTGCGCAAAAATTAAAGTTCTAAAACATAGTGGGCAAATAAAAGTTAAAAAGAATCAAGGTTTTGAAAAAAGATACTAGAATTTTAAAATTGACCACTGTATATTGTTTTTCAAACAGAAAGAACTCTGTTTTGTAACTGATTTTGCTTGTTTCGCAACCTTAAGAGATAAAAACGGCTAAAAAATGTCCGCTAATTGTATAAAAAAGCGCACTGAGCAACACTGGGCGGGGTGATTCACTTGAGCGGCTGCCGCAGTGGCAGGCGATAACTAAACTTAGCGATAATCACAACAATAATAATAATAGAATTTCATTATGTGCAATTCTAGCTGCGCGAACCACCAAGGCAACAATAAATAAATAAATAACAATTTTACTTAAAAGAAATAAGTAACTAAATAAACAAGCGGATTGCGTGGAACTCGTCTGCTGTAATTGGAAAAGTGAGACATCGCTAAAGGCAGCAGCGATTCGACCAGAGCGATTGCAATTGCCTTGCATCGAACAACACTCCAGACAAACACACACATAGACAACAACTACACACACACACACACATAATGGCCTGGCGCTTCAAGGCTTCGAAGTATAAAAATGCCGCGCCCATTGTGCCCAAAGCGGAGGCTTGCGTCCGCGAAATCTGCGTGGGCAGCTATCAGACGTATGGCAACAATATTGCCGCATCCGCAGCCTTTATGGCCTTCAATTGGGAGCACAGCGGGTCGAGTGTCGCCGTCCTGCCGCTGGACGATTGCGGACGCAAAAGCAAGACAATGCCGCTGCTCCACGGCCACACGGACACAGTGACAGATTTGAAATTCTCGCCATTCCACGACGGACTCTTGGCCACAGCATCGCAGGATTGTCTGGTGAGTGCAAGACAAGTTTAATCTTTTCAAATATACAGAGTGCTCTTTAGGGTAATAAACAAAAAGAGTTGAATTCTGTTACAAGTGCATAATTAAAAGTTAGTGTTTATCCTACTATTATCATTAGCAGAGAGCAATTATAATTTTTTTACACGATTCCATAGGTTACAGGATTAAGATCTTTAATGGATCGGTTTATTTACTATTAAAATTAAATTATTATTAACTGAAAGTTTTATAAACTATCGCACTACAGGTTAAAATTTGGCACATACCCGAAAAGGGACTCGACCAATCGCTATCCGATCCGGAGGCCGTGTTCTCACACAAGCAACGCCGCGTGGAAACGGTTGGATTCCATCCCACGGCCGATGGTTTAATGTACTCCACAGCAGCTGGTTGTGTGGCGCTCTTCGATATTGCTGCCCAAAAGGAAATCTTTTGTGAGTATGTTGTAAGTGTAGAAAACTATTCGGATGCTAACCTGTCAAGATTTTCTTTTTGCAGCGAACAATGAGCATCCGGAGGTCATACAGTCGGCCAGCTGGCGCGAAGATGGCACCGTGCTGGCCACCAGTTGCAAAGATAAGTGTGTGCGCATTTTTGACCCGCGGGCCGCCGGCTCGCCCATTCAAATGCTTGCCGAATCGCATCAGAGCATCAAGGATTCGCGCATCGTCTGGCTGGGCAATCAGTCGCGCATCCTGACCACAGGTTTCGATGCGGCCCGCTTGCGTCAGGTGATCATACGCGATATACGCAACTTTAATACGCCCGAAAAGACACTGGAGCTGGACTGCTCGACGGGCATTCTGATGCCGCTGTTCGATGCCGATACAAATATGCTGTTCCTCGCAGGAAAGGGCGACACGACCATTAACTACTTGGAGATAACCGACAAAGATCCGTATTTAATCGAGGGTTTGCGGCACACGGGCGAGCAAACCAAGGGCGCCTGTCTGGTGCCAAAGCGTGCTCTGAAAGTGATGGAGGCCGAGGTGAATCGTGTGCTCCAACTCACATCGAACATGGTCATACCCATTATGTACCAAGTACCACGCAAGGTGAGTGCCCCTGAAATGATTTAAAAATACATGTCCTTAAATTATTGTATATTTCTCTTCTGTTTAGACTTACCGCGACTTTCATGCCGATCTTTATCCCGAGACAACGGGCTACAAGACGGAGCTGATTGCCAGCGAGTGGCTCCACGGCACCAATCAGGCTGTGCCCAAGATGAGTCTGGATCCCGCGAAGCGCGAACACGGCGATGAGCCCATTATCGTAAGTACAATAAACATATAACTTTGGCTTGAAGATCAATTATCAAAAGTATTCTCAATTTTAATTGGTTTAAAACGTCTTTCTAATGTTAATAACAACTAAAACGTATTTAGCTAGGTTTGGTTTAAGGAATCTCTTAACTATTTCAATTTGGCTGCAGGCTTTATAAACATCTTTAAACTTAGATTGAATCAAGTATTTAAATTCAATGCGGAATTGAAGAATTGAACATGTTTAATTTACTTTAAAAGAACAGTTTATATAAATAAATATACAGGGACTTAGAT
Source organism: Drosophila lacertosa (assembly GCA_004143845.1). Classification (NCBI taxonomy): domain Eukaryota; kingdom Metazoa; phylum Arthropoda; class Insecta; order Diptera; family Drosophilidae; genus Drosophila; species Drosophila lacertosa. The sequence continues at coordinate 13,292 of SCDZ01000453.1, read as the reverse complement.
TTTATCGACTTTATTCTTGATTGGTATCAACAAAATTATGTTCATTTATATGTTTACTTGTAAACAAATCTTTATTTTTATGAAACTCTATATATGTCCGTAGTTTTCTTGCTATCAGTGCAGAATTAGCCGGATCGAATAACTAAATCGTCTTGTAAACAAACAAAACTAGTTTTAATAATAAGTTTAACAAATATCTATTTTTAATTTACTTGCTTAAAAAAAATAATCTTTGAATATTTATCTTTTGTTTTACAACGAAGTTAACTATATTTATATATAGATAGATGGTTTTCGAAGTAATTCAATATGATATATAGGTAACCAAAATAGCTGGCTCGTCTAAGGATTTAATTTATAAACTTGGTTTTTTATATGTTTCTAAACTCAGGCTTTGGTTCCAAGCTTTGTCACGTTTATTACAATGTTTTTATAATTTTGTTTGCTTTTGGTAAAACACATGCAAAGGGTTTTTCGAGGACTGCAACATACATTTAAAATATTTGGTTTCGCGCAAACGTTCAACTATTTGAATTGGCAAAAGTTTCAATGAAAAGTGCGACTTAAAGTTCAAATAAAGCTGTTAATTACACATATTCAAGTCGTAGGCTGAGTAGTTATTGGATTGCTATCTTTTCTAACGACCCACACAAACTGTTTGCAATCGTATAGATACATCGTGGCAATCTGACCGATTTCATAAAGAACATTGAGAACCTTAAGGCCAAAGGCAAGACACAAAGTCGCAGTCAAAATCAAAACCAGAATCAGAATCCAAATCCCAATCAAAATCAATGTCAAAAGCCGGCAACAACATCGTCGGCCAGACGCAACGATAACGAACATTTTGTGCTGTTGCGCAAGTGCAGCAACAATGGCGAGGAGAAGAACGGCAATGATAAGCGTCTGACCAATCCGAAGGCGCCGGTGGACGAGTCCAGCGGCCTCAGCCAAAGCGAGCTGATCTGCAAGTTTGAGGCCAAGTACAAGACAGACTCCGAGAAGGACGCACAGGCTGGCGGCCACGTCGATGATAAGGAATCGCCCACCGAACACTCGACGGGCAGCAGCGAGGAGGCCTCCTCCTCCGCCGCTCTGGACACCCAATCGGCCAGCGGCAGCCAATCGCCGCCGAAGCCCATGCCGCGCACCTCACGCAACAATTCGCTGCCCGAGGCAACCACGCCCCAATCCGGCGGAGAATCGGCCAGCGAGTCCAACACGCCAAGGCCGCGTCCACGCACCACGGCAGCGGCCGCTTACAAGGTGGCCACAGTGCAGCTCGCCTATACAAAACTTCATTCAATTATTGTTTTTCTTTTTTGATTGAGTTGTCTTCTTCGTTTTCGTATTTTTTTTGTGTTTTTTGCTGCAAGTGTTTCATTCCAAGTATTCCTTGCTTTTACGATTTTTACATTTAGTTGCTGTTTTGTAGTACAATTTTTATTGTTATTCACTTTTTTCTCTATTTCATCATTTTTCGCGTGTTTCATTTTAATATTTCCATTAGAATTTAAAAATTTCCCGCAAGTTTTGCAGGGCAAAAATTTAATTTCCATCGCAATTATTATTACATTTGTTATTTGTTTATTTAAAAGTAGTAAATCTTAAGTTTAGCCTGCATCGTTTGTTTCATTCCAGCGTTCCACTTGTAAAATAGAAGAGAAAAATGCATAATACATTTTTTTGAATTGGCACACATTTAATCGTTTGTAGATCATGTTTTTTTTTATTTTTTTGAAACGTGTAAAACATTTTAACTAAACTTGTAAAGTAGCTCAGGTCTAGCTTATCCAATCCAATTACTTTTTGTTTTGAACAGCATTTAGCTTATTTCATTTTTTTTTTCACCTTTTTATTTATCACTTCACGATATTTTATTTATATAAGTTGACTTTGTTCTTTTATTGTTTATTATTATGTTTGTGGTTGGTTATTGCATAGTAAATGTAATCTCTTAATATTTTGTTATGCTTCACAGCCGCGTCTTGGCCCCAAACCCTTTTCGAGCAACACTGGCGACGTGTCCTTTGACAAGGTGTTCGCGGTGCCCGTCGCCCCCGGCTCGCATGAGAATATATCGAACGTTGGACAGGATAACTGCAGCGATCTGCCAACAACAGGTGCCAAGCCCGATCTCATTGTGGAAATTGAAATTAAAAGTAAGTAAACGAGTAGCTAGTAGGGAGTGGCGAATAAGCAAAGAGCCGTGACTAGCATGAATCGAGCAACGAATAGCAAACAGCGGGCAACGATAAACGAGTAGAGATCAAAGAGTAGCGAGCAACGAGTAGCAAGGCGAAACTATGTGGGACGAGTAACGGACCACAACGATCTAACGAGCGGGAAAAGAGAAATGGGCAAAGAAGAGCGAGCCACAAGTAGCGAGCACAAAATGGTAAGTAACGAGCAGAAACCAACGACTAACCGAGAAGAAGAAGAAGCGAGTAACGAGTGACAAATACCTAGAAACGAGTAGCTTTCAACAGCGAACGAAAAATATCAGCTAACATTAGGTAAAAAGTAACGAGTAGAAAGCGACGACTATCTGGAAACGAGTAGCAAACAGCAAGTAACGAGTAATGAACCACAAAAACCTTGAATGAAGTGGCTCTCAACGATTGATGAGTGTATCTAACCCATTTACTTTCATCTCTTGCAGAAAGTCATGAACGTGAACCAAATGTTGCTGGCAATGGCAACGGCAACGGCGTACAAAAATCATTGACGACATCGGAGCGCCGCAAGGTAAATGCGTGATATTCCAATTTTGTTTAGCTAGCTAGGATTAGCCACACTTTGTTTACACACTTGACTAATCTTCAACTCTTGACCTCTCTTACATGCCTGTGCCAAAAAAAAAAATTCGTTTCTACTCTCGTTTTGTTAACTCTCGTAACCAAAACATGTAACCTGCTAACTAACACCCAAAAAAAAAACCTCCTGCTTCTGTGTACTTCTGTGCTTTTACTACTTGTCTACTTTATTCCCGAACCGCAACAACTACAACAACAACAACTATAGTCTTCGGCTGACGATGATGAATCATCCGATAAGGTCTGCAAAAGGATGCTCTATTTTTATATTCCATTCAAATGTACTCATCTCCCTCAAATTTTTGCCTCTTCACGCATCTTGTGTAGATATTCGAACAAAACTCTGAGTCATCGGAGAACTCGACTGAGGGCGAGGATCGCACCGATGCCGATTTGCGACGCTTCTCCGCTGTGCGCAGCAGCATAGCCGAAAGACGTCGCGTCTACGAAAGTCGCTCCAAGAGCCAGGTGGACGAGAAGGCCCAGTCGCCAGTGCCACTGTGAGTAAAAAACTTAACTATATTCAGCCAACTCGCTTAAACAAAACAAACGTTGTCGTTTACGCATACGCATTTAAACAGTCGCGTGATAATCAGAATTAAACCAGTAAGAAAGCACTCGCTGAAATGGAAGTTAACAAATTTTCTAAATAGACGAGTTCTTAGCAAAATAATTGTAAAACCAGCGAAAATAAGCACTTATTGCTTTACAATTGCAATAAATAATAAATCTCCCGTTTGACAAGTACAAACAGAGATAGATTTAACTAACGAGTAAGCACTCGTTGCCTTTGGCGTGTAAAAAGTTTCACGGTTTTACGCTTTATCTATTCCTTTTCCTCTACTTTCAAAGTAAATCAAGCACCTATTTGTCTGAGAAACTAGCGAGTAAAAAAAACTCGCTGTAAATTAAGTCAATCAATGAACTACTTGAAAACTAGTCGCGGAAGTTAAAGTATGACAAAAGATTGCGAAGTTAACAAAGAATGTTGAATATATAATAAGCTTTTAACTTTAAATAATCCATTCGTAGCTTTTTTTAAAGGGATATTTGAGTAACTCGCTGGGAGAAAACCAACGAGTGCACAGATTTGCGTTAGGAACTTATTAAATAGTATTTCTAATTTTAATTATCAACCAATAAACGATTGTTTTAACTTGTTGCGATTAGACGCCGCGAAAGTTCCAAGGTGGAGCCGCTTAAGCCTAGCCAGCAGGTGGGAGGCAACACCAATGTCATACAAGCCGCTGGCATTGACAGCAAACGCATTTCGGTGCCTGAGGGCAAGCTAATGGATGAGCATCGGCAGCGCGGCAATGGGGCAGGCATTAAGAAATCGGCTACAGAGGCCGCCTTTAGTGCTGCGTCTACCAAGCGCACCTCCACCGTCTTTGGCAAGGTGTCCAAATTTCGTCATTTGAAGGGCACGCCCGGCCACAAGTCGACGCACATCGAGAACTTGCGCAATCTGAGCCGTCAGATACCGGGCGAATGCAATGGCTTCCATGCCAATCATGAGCGCGTCGCTGTGCCGCTTTCCGGACCCGGCGGCAAGATTGCCATCTTTGAGCTAAGCCGTCCGGGCCGGCTGCCCGACGGCGTCATTCCTTCGCTTGTCAACGGCAGCAATATCATGGACTTTCAGTGGGATCCGTTCGATGCACAGCGTCTGGCGGTGGCCTGTGACGATGGCATTGTCAAGTTGTGGCGCATCGAAGAAGGCGGCCTCAGTGAGCCGACAAATACGCCGCAGGGCGAATTGACCGCTCATCTGGACAAGATCTATTTCATACGCTTTCATCCGCTGGCCGCCGATGTGCTGCTCACGGCCAGCTACGACATGACCATCAAACTCTGGGACTTACGCACCATGACCGAGAAGTGCGCACTCAGCGGCCACACAGATCAGATATTTGATTTCGCCTGGAGTCCCTGCGGCAAGTTGGGCGCCAGCGTTTGCAAGGATGGCAAGATACGTGTCTACAATCCACGCAAATCGGAGACGCCCATACGTGAGGGCAACGGACCCGTTGGCACGCGTGGCGCACGCATCACCTGGGCCCTTGAGGGTCATTACATTGTCTGCACCGGTTTCGACAAGTTAGTCAATGCACCAATATACCCAATCTCACAATATTTTCTAACACAAACATTGCCTTTTGCAGGGTCTCGGAGCGTCAGATTAGCGTGTACAATGCACAAAAGTTGACGGCGCCGCTGAATACGGCCAGCTTGGATGTGTCGCCATCGATACTGATTCCTTACTATGATGAGGACAGCTCCACGCTGTTTGTTACCGGCAAGGGCGATTCGACCATTTACTGCTACGAGATCACCGACGAAGAGCCATTCATATGCCCGCTATCGCATCATCGCTGCTCGTCGCTGCATCAGGGCCTCAGTTTTCTTACCAAGAATCACTGCGACGTTGCCAGCGTTGAGTTCTCCAAGGCATACAGGCTGACAAACACAACCATTGAGCCGCTCAGCTTTACAGTTCCACGCATTAAGGTATTATATATATATTTGTTTATACTACGCGGAGTCTTATAATGACTGCATGTTCAAGTTTTAAAATATCCCAAGTAGTTGCTATGGATATTTACTTTAAACAAGATCACATCTAATATGGACTTGATTTGTCTACTAACAAGCAACAACTTACATATCTAAAGCTAATGCGACTTATCTAACTTTTATAAAGAATGCCATTCTACATTCCCATAATGCCCCCTTCGTTAACCAGGGCATATAAAAGTTATAAGTTGTGTTACAATATTTGCAAAATAAAATTTGGTCATATCAAATTTTGATAGTGGTCAAATGTTCAGCTTAATTTTTGTATACATAATAATAATGCAAGGAAACTCGCTTTGTTTTGGGCAGAGTGAACTGTTCCAGGATGACTTGTTTCCACCCACGCGCATCACATGGAGCCCAACGCTGTCTGCCGAGGATTGGTTTGGCTGCAACGATAAGAGTGCTGCCAAGGTTAGCCTCAAGCCGGAGGGCATGGATACGCGTAAGACAAAAAAGCAACTGACTGAAATGAACATCCTTTTTTTATTGTACTTTACTTTACTTTTAGTGTCCTCGATACAGCAAGCGCCAGCGCCAGTTAAGAAACCGGAGCACTCGCAGTTTGGGAGCAAGTCCGAATATGAAAGCAACAAACAGCAGGAGGTAAAGTCTTTTTCACTCACGCAATCTCCCTCTCTCTCTCTCTCTCTATCTGTGTTTCACTTTCTTAATTTAAACTTAACTAAACATTTGTTTGTCTTTTGCAGATTCAGAAATCGGTTAGCGCGCGCATGGAGTACACAACCAAGCTGGAACAGGACGACATGGAAGGTGTCGATGAGAACGAGTGGCAGGAGTAGCGCCAACGACGCCCACGTAACGCATACACATAAGCTATAATTATTAAATATACACTCATAGATAAGTTTAACTCGTATATGCATAAACTATGCATAATTATATACACACAACAAACACACACCCAACACACACACACACACACACAGACTAGCCCGGCAAGGATTGCGTCTAGGCAATTCGTGAGCTTTGCTGCATTTTCCCACCTTGCTCGCCGGCTAACCCTTTAAGCCATGTAAATAGCCAATGCGGTCAATCGAACTGCTCGGTGCTGATAGAACTTAGAAAGAGAATAAGAGAGCGCGAGCAAGTTAGAAACAGGAAAAGGAAGAGGGAGACAGAGAGAGAAACACTTATTGTATGCACTGCTAACTGGTTGTGTGCCAATATATCCGCAGTTACCCTGTATTAACCCCAACTGCAGTTGCTCAATAATTGCCAAATTACAAATGTTAAGGCAGAATTCGTTTAGTTTTGTTTCGTTCGTTCGTTTTTTTTGTGTATTTTTTATTATATTTGTGCTTGTATGTATATATATATATAATATATATATATATATATATATATTACATATACATTTTTTGTGTTTGTCTAAGTAGTTAGTCCAAAATTAGTTAAGTGTATTTTGTATAAACCCTTTTTTGTCTTTAATTTTTACATTTATACTTTTTGGATAGTTTTCGACGAGAGTATATCGCTTAAGCTTGTGGCCATATATAGGAAGAAGAAGAAGCAGAAGTTAGTGACAGAAAATTATTAAATTTATATACACTTGTTACATGTATATTTATTTTAAGAGCTTTACGAGTATTTTTAACTCTGTCTAATTTTGAAATGTGCTCTCTGCATATATATTTATATATATAAATATATTTTTGTTAGTAAATTGCAACGCGATATTTCTCTCTCGCTTCTTAACCTAGGGGAGCAGCTCAGCCGGGCTCAAAAAAACACACTACATACACACACACACACACACACATCACTTCTACACACACACTTTGCGTGGTGTATTTTATAGCATATATAGAGGACAAACTACAAAAAAAAAATTAAGTTTTTTTTTTGTAATTTTTAAATTACCAAATCGCTTTTTTGTCACAATTGTCACACGTTTATTTTGATTATGAGGATTAACCTCTTCTAGTCTTTGTCTTTAGAAAAAAACGCATTCGCTAAAAATTCGTTGCTTCCTTTTGCGATCGCAAATTAAATCGCACCATGACATATATAGAACTACAACTCACAGAACGACCCTCGTTCGTACTCCCTGCCAAGCAAACCGTATTCGACAGTAACAACAAGTATAAAAACAACAACAACAACAGAAAATAATAGACTGTACTGAGACGTTAAATGCGTAAGCCAATCAAGCGAGTATTTTTGTTAATTCAAACTAAAACTTAAACTTAAACCATAAGCGTAAAAGAAAAAACTAAACTAACAAAATCAAATATGTAACAGCAGAATCAAATCAAAAGACAAATTTATTGATAAAAAAGAAAACAAAAACTATAACAATATATATTAACATTAAAAACAATTCCAAAACTGTTTAACGAAAAGACTTGCGATAAAACGCATCGTTGCCATTAAAGAAACATTTGTATTTGTGTATTACAACAGAGATCTATATATATGCATATATGTATATATATAGATCGATGCAGCAAAAACTGTATACTCTCATAGATATTTATATATATACACACATGTATTTGTACTTGCAATAGTTGGCATATTACTAAATAGTACTATATAACTAAAGTATATATATTTTGTACAACAACAACAATGACAAATTTTGCGACTGATTGACAACAATTTATTGACCAACAACAACCATAAACTATTCGGGTACTGGCTCAAGGCCAGTCCAGAGCTATATATGTATATATTGACATATATATACATATATATACATATATATAAAAATAAGTCAACAACATTTAAATCAATAAACGTTGCATTTATGTGTGTGTGCCAATTAACACACACACACACACAAGCATTCACAACAAATCCGCTTAATCTAAAAGCTCGCATTATTTACAGAATATTCAAAACTTTTAACATTCGTGGCTTTTCTAGAAAAAAACAAAAACATACCCAAAAATATATCTTAAATGAAAAGAAAAAAAGTATTCAAAAGTATTTTTGTTTCTTCAATTCCAAGCAACAATTTTCTTAAATTTTTTGAACAAAAAACTGTGCCGCAAGACTTTTAGTTTGAATGTGGCCCACAGTAATTTCTTTCATTTTTTTTCACCACACTTAAAACAATAATTTTAAAATTAATCGCTCGCGATATTATGATATATATATATATATATATATATATATATATATATATATATATTTTATATTTTGAAAGATATTTGCATGGATGCTGATGCTGAATACTGTATTTATTAGCCACATTTATATATATATATATATATATATATATATATATATTTATATATAAATATATATATATAAATGATACATAATACATACATACGCGCATACAATACATAACATATTTACAAATATACATGATATATACATATATATTTAGGCACACATTTCTTTTATAATGTCTCTCTTATTTATATTTATATAAATATACAAAAAGCAAATATTTGTATACATAAATGTATATGTAATAAAAAAGTATAAAAACAGAATTTTTTAAACGCGATCTTCATGAACCGAAAAGAAAACAAGATGATAAAAACGACCGATAATGGAAAACAGATAAGAAAAGAAAGAAGAAAAAAAACAAAACAAAAATATACACATTATACAATTTATTTTACAGTATATTCGATATCAATACTCTAGCCGTAAGTAACAATAAATAATAAAAATAAAAACAAATATATTTATATACATAATTAAATAAAAACAAAAATGCAATACAAAATTAACAAAAACTCTTGTTTGAGATTTTTAATGTTAGTATATGGGAAGCAAGTAAAGTTATGGTAGGAATACATATATTTTTAGAATGTTAATTGTGAAGAAAAATATACAAGGAAAACCTTGAATAGTTAGCTTACAAAACAAGTTTCAAAAATCGATACTTATCGATTTTGAGGTTACAGAAAAAAACGCATATTGTAAAATAGCTGTTTTAACTTTAGTTTTGGTTTTCCACCTTGGAAAAAATCCTCACAATATTTAAATTCATTTAAATAGTTTATCGATAACAATTCTATGGCTTAGTTTGCTCATCGATAGCTAACAGTAATGAGAATTGAATTAGTTGTTTTAATTTTTTTTTTTGGTCTACGTAGTTGCCTGGCCAACGAATCAACTGAGATTCGTTGCCATTGAAATCGAACAAACAATCTTGCGCAATGCCAAAAACCAAATAGGAATTTTGCTCATTTCACTAAAACAGTCGCGCAGATAAAGTACAATTTTAAAGGATGAAATTCCTGCTAAAGAAATGTCTGCGCAAAAAGGCGCCCGAAATGAAACCGGGCGCCATCCTGGACGCTGTCATCTCGCAGTCCTCGGCGACGGCATGCAAGTGCCTGCTCTACAAGCTGGCCGACTACAAGCGAGGTGAGTCCTTCAGTCCAATTTGCTATTGTTTATATAAAAAAATACTATTTCTATAAATATAGTTTATTTTTAAAAAGTTTTAATTGAAACTTTTTAAATTATTTTTTGCTTTCTTTTGAAAACAAAACTTGATTGGCAATCTTAACCTCATGGATTACCATGTGGTCAGTCAATTAACCAAGGAGAGCTCATTAAAAATTAAATTCCACGTTTATAAGATGTAATTTTTTTTAAATTAATTAAATTGATTTTCAAATTTAAAAATCAATCAATCTTTGGAAGGAAACAAATTAAATAGAAGGTTACCAATAGTCTTTGTCTGTTCATGTAGATGTTCTAGACTTCAACACGAATACAGAAGTTCATAAGTTCTCCACATACGGATTAGATTAAGCTGCCACATGGGTATGGGTAGTAGTGCGCTAGTCATATAATAAAAATAATTGAATAATTGAAAAAAAAAAACATAATTTCTCCAAATCGAACTTAATTTACGCAGTCGTAGGCAAACAAAAAATAAAAAAGTTATTAAATTATAAATATATAATACTTTAGTTTGCCAACACTTATTTCGGTAACCTGGAATATAACATATTACATAATTAAAAATTGTTGATAAAAATTAATTTTAGGAATTGTTTAGTTAAATAAAAACTTACCAAAGGTTTTTGTTGCCGTTTTATTGTTCCTTGTTGCTTTTTGCATATTTCCTGGATTATTAAGAATGATCGAAAATAAAGTGCTCTAGTCGGCATTGCTCGACTCGTCTATACCCTGTAAACAGTTTTACAGCTGAAAGTATATATGTATGTGCATAAATGAAAATGGAATTTTTCTTAAATTTGTTTTGGGTAGGATGGGAAAGCAATTTGTGTGTATTTAACATTAACTTAAATACCAATTTTCACATTAATAATAAAGATTTATTTTCCGCAGATAGAAAAACAAAGCTGGTTATTGAAAATACAAATTAAAATTTAGCTCCTTTACTTTACATTAATTTTTTGGTTGCCCTCAAATATTGTGAGATCATTGCAGGTGGCGATCTGATCGATGCGATCAACACGGGCGGCCTGATTGCGGTGGAGCAGCTGATCCGGGAACAGTTCGGCGTGTTCATGTACAACGACGGCAAGGGGCAGGTGATCAATCGGGCGGAGTTCCTGCGCTGGAAGTACCGCGATCACACGGAGGTGACCATACCGATAGAGGCGTCGCTATCGATACACGATCCGCTGGGCAAGTGGGTCGATCACAAGGCCTGCTGGCAGATGCAGTACCGCGGCGCCCTCGGCGAGAGTCTGCTCCACGTGCTGATCATCTGCGACTCGAAGATACACACGAAGCTGGCCCGGGTGCTGTTGCGCATCTTTCCCAATCTGGCGCTGGACGTGATGGAGGGCGAGGAGTATCTGGGCGCCAGTGCGCTGCACTTGTCCATTGCGTACAGCAACAACGAGCTGGTTGCCGATCTGATCGAGGCTGGCGCCGACATCAATCAGCGGGCAATTGGCAGCTTCTTTCTGCCGCGCGATCAGCAGCGCATGAATCCGGCCAAGAGCACCGACTACGAGGGCCTGGCCTATATGGGCGAGTATCCGCTGGCCTGGGCCGCCTGCTGTGCCAACGAGAGCGTCTACAATCTGCTGGTCGACTGCGGCGCCGATCCGGATGCCCAGGACTCCTTTGGCAATATGATACTCCACATGGTGGTCGTCTGCGACAAGCTGGACATGTTCGGCTATGCGCTGCGGCATCCCAAGACGCCGGCCAAGAACGGCATCGTCAACCAGACGGGCCTCACACCGCTCACGCTCGCCTGCAAGCTGGGCCGCGCCGAGGTCTTCCGCGAAATGTTGGAGCTGTCCGCCCGCGAGTTCTGGCGCTACAGTAACATCACCTGCTCCGGCTATCCGCTCAACGCGCTCGACACGCTCCTGCCCGACGGACGCACCAGTGAGCTGCCACCGCCCAGATTGACAGATGGACGCCCAGTTGTAATTCCCATAAATTCTGTTTTGCAGATTGGAACTCGGCGCTTTTCATCATTTTGAACGGCACGAAGCCGGAGCATCTGGACATGCTCGACGGCGGCATCATACAGCGCCTGCTCGAGGAGAAGTGGAAAACGTTCGCACAGAACCAGTTCCTCAAGCGCCTGCTCATACTGTCCACGCATCTGTTGTGTCTCTCCGTCTCCGTCTATCTGCGGCCCGCGCACGACGGCGACGAACTGGAAACGGGCGCCGAGTCTGGCGAGGCGCCCACAACGGCTCGACTGACCGAACTGGACGCCAGTGGTGCTAGCGGTGCTGGTGGTGCTGACGATGACGACGCCTACAATGCCCAGACGGTGGCCCGTTATTGCGCCGAACTGGCCACCATAGCGGGCGTGCTCAGCTATGTGGTCTTCCAGCAGGGCGACGAGATCAAGAATCAGGGCTTGTCCGCGTTCCTCAAGCAGCTGGTAAGCTCCAACGGAGAAAGAGAAAGAGAGAGAGAGAGAGAGAGAGAGAGAGATTTAACCTTGTTGAACTACTTCTTGGATTAGTCGCATGCTCCCGCCAAGGCAATCTTTTTGTTTTCCAATTTACTGATTCTGGCCTGTATACCATTCCGGCTCATTGGCGACACGGACACGGAGGAGGCCATACTGATCTTTGCCGTGCCCGGCAGTTGGTTTCTGCTCATGTTCTTTGCCGGGTAATAAGCAACAATTCTTGCTATTCATATTTGTATATATATATATATGTACTATTTATAGAGCCATTCGTTTGACGGGTCCATTTGTGACCATGATCTATTCCATGATAACTGGTGACATGTTCACCTTCGGCATCATCTACTCGATTGTGCTGTGCGGCTTCTCGCAGGCCTTCTACTTCCTGTACAAAGGACATCCGCAGGTGCAGTCGACCATGTTCAATACGTATACCAGCACCTGGATGGCCCTCTTCCAGACCACCCTGGGCGACTACAATGTGTGTATAAAAATGTGAATTGATTTAACCTAAAAGTACATTTTTATACTTTGTTTGTCGCACAGTATCCCGATTTGAATCAGACAACGTATCCGAATCTGTCCAAAACGGTGTTCGTCATTTTTATGATCTTTGTGCCGATCTTGTTGCTGAACATGTTGATCGCCATGATGGGCAACACCTATGTGACCGTCATCGAGCAGTCGGAGAAGGAGTGGATGAAACAGTGGGCCAAGATTGTCGTCACACTCGAGCGTGCCGTGCCCCAGTCGGATGCCAAAGGCTATCTGGAGGCGTACTCCATACCGCTCGGCCCTGCCGACGACACGGGCTTCGAGGTGCGCGGCGTCATGGTCATCAAGAGCAAGAGCAAGACGCGGGCCAAGCAGCGCAAGGGCGCCGTCTCCAACTGGAAGGTGAGTCCAGACCAAAAGGATGTCCTGAATAACAGCATTATGGTAAACCCTGGAAACTAAGCTCAAGGGTAGGGCTTATAAGACGGATGGGTGGACGAGCGGGCAGACGATTGGAGAGTCAGACACATGACGGATAGACAGACAGA